>JARHVA010000083.1:4332500-4635000 GCA_037957365.1 Torreya grandis
CAGGATCTTCAATATGAAAAGTTAGGAGTTTTGAATCTTGAAAAGTGACAAGGGTGGCTTGATAGAGGGCTCAAATAAAGGATGAAATAGGTTGTGGATCATCTAGTTAAACCTCTGTGGAATGTAGAGCTTAAATTAATGCTTGGTGATGTTGAAGTGAGGTGTTGATTAAATCATAAAGGCTCATTTTCACTAGTGTTTGGTGAAGTTATTTCAACAAGATCCATTGGATGAATGGAGTGGGGTTGGGAGGTGGAGCTCCTAAAATGGATACTTTTGGTTTTGATGTTTGTGATGGTGGAAATGGTGATTCTTGGGTTTAGTTGATAGGTTGAGATGTTGAAGGGTAAGTCTAAGGGATGTTTATATTAGCTTTCACCTTATCCTTCTATTGGGCCTAGGAATAGGTAACCATATGAATGGTGTGGATAAGGGGGATTTATATTTTCTTCAATTCCTCCCTTTTACTCTCAAGTAGGAGTGGTATAGTGGTTAGAGGTTGGGTAGGTTAGGTTGAGGTAAGATTGGTAGTGGAGGTAAAACAAGCTCCTCCAATAGATTATCTTCTTCTAACAGATTATGGACAAGTGTTTGGGGAGATTTACAATTCTTTGTATCATGCCCAAGATTCCTATGGTAAAGACAAATCAAATTATCATTGAACCAAGTTGGTTTAGGATGAGATGGCTCAAATGGTTTGATTTGGGGTAAGCCAATAGAGGAGGTTTGCAATACACTTTGAAAAATAATTATGTAGGACTCTCGCAGAGATGTTGTAGGTAAGAGGTTTTAGATATGAGGGGTGAGAACTTTATTGGGTGTATACTTCTTCATTTAAGTGGTAGCTAGATGAATGATTTTCATTAATGGTTTTGGTTGGGTCTACTTTGGTATGATCAGCTTGGGGGTTGGAGACCTAGATGCAAAAAATTTAGATGGTGAAGGTTTGGTTATAATCAAAATTGTGGATAGGGATAAATTGGTTAAAAACAATGAAGAATTAGATGGTTTGGTGATTGAAGGTGAAGAAAAAGGAGATGGTTTCTTAGAAGAATAATAGGTAATAGGAATGGTAGAAGGATGAGGTCCTAAAATAGAAGGTAGGTTAGAAGGAAGTCGTATAGGCCTATTTTGTGGTGTAGGTTTGGGTAGGCTTTCCTTTTTAAGGGACTTAATTATATAATTATTCGATGGGTTTGATAGAGTTAAGTCCAATATCAAAGGAGGGTGAGTATGACTAGGTGTGGGAAGGATCCCTAAATTCTTGATTAGTTTGGTAAAATAAGCCTGAGGTAACATGGTAATTTTACATGGAGGTGTTTGAGATGGTTCAATTATGTCTTTAGAGGAGGTAGTTGGTGGGGTATTAATAATGAGTTTAATAATGGACTCAATTGAAGTTGAAGAGTCAGATTTGTTTTAATAAAGAAGGCCAAGTCGATGCCAAAAGGTGGCTCTATCAAAGTTAGGATGGGATGTGAATTATAAACTTTAGACCAACCTAGAGAAGGGATTATAAATGAGGGTATCTCCTTAATAATTGGTCTCAAAGCTAGATCCATTAGGTGAGGAAGGATTGGTTTCTATATTGGTATCTTTGGTGGAAGGTTCCAAAGGTGGTGATTAGGTAGATGAGGTGACCTCCTTTTGGGGAATGGTTTCCAAAGATGGTTGTATGATAGGAGAAATGAGTGTGGTATTCTCAAGGTAAGGAATGGGTATGGTTTCTTCACTAGCTTGGACATTCAAAGAAGTAGGTGATTTTTGAGTTGGAGAGGTAGAGGAAGTGGTTGAAGAAATGGTTGCTTCCTTGGGTGTTTCTAGCAAAGAAGGGATAGATAAAGCCAAGGTTGCATCAAGTGCATAAGGAGAGATAGATGATTCCTCTATTTAGGTTTTTGAAGGAATAAATGGTAAGTTGGATCCCTCTATTTGAGTAATAGTGGTAATGATCTCTTCAATGATGGGCACATTAATGATGCCATTGATAGTATGTGCCTCATGTGAATTAGAAGATTGGGTTTACTATCATGATGTTGGGTGGAAGGAGTGTGATTTGGGAAAGGATTATGGAAAATGTCAAGAGATTGATTAGGGGGTGAATTTGGGTTACCAAACATGATATCCCCACTATCAATTAGATTCTAGATAAGAATTTTAAAGGTATTACTTTTATCAATGTCATGTCCAACAGTTTAGTGAGAGGCACAATGGTCATTTTTGTTATACCATCTGGGTATAGGGAGAGAAGAATTAAATTGTTTGGGTGGTTTAATTGGTGGAAGTTGGAAAAGGTTAGTCTTGAGTAATTTATCCACAATAGATGCATATGACTCCCCAATGGGACTATATTGCCTTGGAGGTTCTTGATTTTGGGTTTGATTTTGTTGATAAGGAGGTTTGGAAGAGCTTTTTTGATGTGATTGGTTAATAGTTAGAAGTGTAGTAGTTTCTAAAACCACCAAATTTATGGATGTTTTTGCCTTAGTATTAGATTGGATGGTGATTTTAGTAGAGGGAAGTTAGTTAGGTTTGAAATTAGAATTTTTATTCTATAATTTTAGTCTCCCTTCATCAATGGCATGAATTTTGAGTTTTCATGCCATGGTAATTGCCTCATCAAATATTCAGAAGGTTTGAACTTGAACAGTAGGTGAAATATGATCAACACAACCTCTAAATAAAATTTCAATTAATTTAGGTAGGGTTAAGGTGAAAGAGATTCGATTGATGAGGCCTCTCCATCTAGACACAAAATTAATAATTGACTCATCATCAAATTGTTTGATAGAGTAGAGGTCAATTATGGAAACCTTTTTAGTTATGTTTACCAAGAAATGTTCTAGAAAGATTTGGTCTAATTGGGACAAGGAAAAGATGGAATGTGTAGGGAGGGAGATATACCAATCAAGGGCAAGTCCTAATAAATACATTGGGAAGGTTTGAAGGAGGAGTGCATCATCATATGAAATTAAGTAACAAGAATTATGAAATGCTCTTAGATGTTGTTGGAGATCTTCCTTGCCTTGGAATTTGGAAAATTTGGGCAATTCCCATTGAAGAGGATAAGAGTGAATGGGGGTAGAAGGATGGATAGGTTCATTGCAAATTTGGCAATAGGATAAAAGTTTATGAGATCCAAAATAGATGATTCTAAGTTATTCATCTTCTCCATTAGCATTTTGATCAAATCTGGTTGAGGTTGGGAAGATGCATAATTAAGGGGTATATTTTATTGGGGTTGAGTGGTAGATATGTAAGGATAAGTGGTAAAATGCATGGAAGAGGCCACATTTCAATAAGTGGTAATAAGTGGTTGAGATGGTGCCAAATATGAACTGATTATCACAAATGGTTGTGTGGATGGTGGTATGTACCCATATTGGTAGGTTATCATAAGTAATTATTGGGGAATAGATGTAGGTTAGCTAAAAGGTATGGTTGAGGTGGTGGAGGTTTAGTAGTTTGAGGTTGTGCAGTGACTCTGGTGCTGATAGGTGGAAGTGTTTGAGGTATAAAAAGAACTAGGTTTAGAAATGAGGTAGTGATTAAGAGATTAGTTACCACCAAAGGAAGGGTGTAAATAGGGGTAGAAGATAATCCTAGGGTGGGTGGAGTATAGGTGATCAAAGGTAAAGTAGAATCTATATGGGGTGTATTAGGAGGTGTTTGGATAGAGTTTGAAACATTGGATTGGGTTTAGGTAGTTTTGGTGGATGGGATGTTGGAAGGTTGGGTTGATGTAGTACCCACCATAAGATGGGATGGCATTCCATAAGAAGGATCTGTAAGAGGAATTGAAGTAAAGGAGGCATAATGGGGCATGGTTTTAAGGTAGTGTTAAAGAGATAGTTTATTTTTGTCAAATAAGGTGGCAAAGTCTACATCCCCTTTAGATACAATTGGGATTCTAAGAGGGGGAGAAAAATGAGGAGAACCTTCGACATCAGAAGTGTATTTCAAAGAGGAAGAAGAGGATGGTGGTCGTTGGTTGGTTTGATTTCTCAGTTGTTGTCTAGTAAAGACCATATGAGAAATGGGGAAATACAATGATGAAACTTGCACCTCAAAAAAAGAGCAACCAAAAATAATTCAAAGCAATCAATGCATACACTAAAAGTAAATTTATCCTAGGATTCATTTTAAATCACTTTTGGCTTATGCCTTAGGGAGTGTGAAGAGGGAACTTTGGCTTGTAAATAAGGTACTAAAAAGGTAATCTATGGTTGGTTTTAGGTTATTTAGGTACTCAAAAGAGAGAAAATATGTGTTGAACTTTAGTATGTGGCTTGATATTGGGGCCTACCCCCTCACTTCACGGTCCCATAATGATAAGAGTGTTAAGTGCTTAGCCAAAATATACCAAGTTTAGAGTTTATACTCAACCAAAGAGCTAAGTGGGTTCTCCCCTTGGTGTGAAATCCAAGTAGGATAGTTAGGAAGGGGTAAGGTTGCCACGAGGTGATGAAATCCTAGTCAGGCCTTGTCTCAATTATGTTTTGATGTGTTAATTATTTTGTGGTTTGGTTTAGAGTGTGATAACAAATATGAAATCTAAGATAAATCAGTTTACCCCCTAAGTTACTAAATAAACTAAGGTTAGCAAGCTATCAATGAATGTAGAAGGTTTATTTTATGCCCAAAAGGAAAATTTTAGATTTCATTCAATGAAAAAATAACAAAGGAAGAAAAGGGAACTGTGTCCCACTAGGCATGCCAAATTGTTTCAATTTATCTTCCTCATTTCTTAATTTTGAAAGTAAATTAAAAAAATCTAGTAATAGGGTGTGTAGAAGAATACCTAGTTAAATATGCATGTGAATCCAAATGAAAATGGGAACTCCTCTTTGGCTAGGAAGGACAACCTAAAAATAACTCAGACACTTAGAAGGGGGTTGTTAGATGGTTGGTTAAGTGGATTTCCTAGCCTGTGATAGATCTAAGAAGCACAATGTTTACTAGGAGGGTGCCAATCCACTTTATGACAATCAAGTCTAAAATGATAAAAGAATATATGTACATTCAATGATAAGAAAGTAAAGGCATGTTATAAAGTGAAAGATAACTTGCTTATTAAACAAATCAATAAAATTTTGATGTTAGGGTGGTATGTATCATGTTCAAAAAATTATAAAGGGTACTGTGCTTAGAGGGAAACACAAAAAATAGAGCTTGATTTGAGGTAGAAGGGTGAAAAAGGATTGTTAGAAAATGATGCCATATAGAACCATCAGTGATTAGGGGAACCATTAGTGGCTGAGGTAAATTGTCAGTAGTTTGAAAACTATCAATGGTTATAAGTAATCATCGGTGGTTAGGTAACCATTGGCAGTTGCCTATGCCAATCTGGGAGTGAATAACTTAGGAAGTACATAATGGGACTTTGGTTAAATAGAGGTTGGATACATGGCTAGGAAGTGTAAAGTGGGGTATTGGTGCATCTAATAAGGTAAAGGGATTAGATACTAGATAAACTAAAGAACACAAATAAAAATTTCCTAGAATAAAGTGGATAAATCCTAGGGTGATGCGACTAGAGTAACAATGCTTCAAACCTTTTAGAATGATTTCAATAGAGTTTCAGATCTATATTGACAATGCTTACTTGATATTATAGATGTTGGATACCTAAAATAAATATTGAATGCTCTATGATTGATTTCTCTCCCCTTTTGACTTTTTCCTCTACTCCTTTTATAGGCAATAATTACTAAATGAAATAGAGGAATTTACTAATTTGATAGAAGATAAATTTTCCTATTTTCATAGTTTTAAAATCTTTGTTTTAATCAATAAATTATCATTTTGGGAGTTTATAGTATCACACAAAGAGCTGGGGATACTTTAAAGTTTATTAAAATAAAGCAAGGAACTTAACCGTCGATGGTTAGGCCAACCACCAGTGGTTACCCCAACCATCGGTGAGCATAGGGGTAGAGAAATTTTTTTGAAAAGAGGGTGAATTAAATGCTTCATTTTAAGGGGGTTTGGTAACATTAAGTTATGAAGAGGTCTAGATAGGGCCTAAAGGTAGTGTGATACTAAAAACCATTATATGCAAATTTTAGGTGTTTACATCAATATAATCAAATTACCAAAGCATAGTTGAAATGATGCATCTCATGAATGTTCAAATGATAACTCTCGTACTCTTACTTCTCATACTACAAATGAAGAAAATGTATACACTCCATCCATTGATAGCATAGATACACATAATATTATAAATTATGATAATAACTTATTGCAAATTAGAAAGGAATTAAATTCTTCTTACACCTATCCCTAGCAATGATGGAAGTGATAATATATATGATAGTGAACATGAAAATGAATATGAGAATGAAAGTGAATACGAAAATGATACTTCAAATTCTACTATTTTAAATTAACAAAATTTATATTGTGATAATGCATGGAATAATGATGACTATTACGCATATATCAAAGAAGAAAATGCATTTTATGCTTCTACCTCTTCTCTCACTCCTCTCAAATCTAATGCATGTCAAAATGTTTCTCCTACTTTTTATTCATAATTGTATATCAAATAATGCACATGATAATAATAATAATAATAATAATATCACATCCTATACTAAATTAGCATGTGATTCACTAAAACATAAAGATACCAATGAATATCCCAAGCCACCCCTCACTATAGTAGAACCTAGTTCTCACTCTTCACCTAAAGAGAATGGTAGCCCACATCCCTCTAGTAAGGTCCAAGTTATCATTACTCCCAAGGTTCAAGTGAGCACACCCCCTCTTTATGATCTAATTGCAAAATGTAGCATTCCCATGGTTAAAATTAATAATCAAATTCAATGATTAAATGAGACACTTCAAGATACAAATGTACCATCCTAGGAGATCATCTCTTTGATGCATGCAGTTGGTGAATTATAACACCAAGTACATCTACTTACCTTAGAAAACAAAGCTTATAAGTCTCAGATAGATGCCAATGATCTACATGGTAACCCTATTTCAAAGACATTCATAAAATCTTCATTGCCTAAGCATTTCTAGATACCATCATTACCTCACTTTTATGGAACTAGAGATCTATTTGTACACCTTCAGGCCTTTTGAAAGGATTTACCATCTCATATGAGCCCATTAATTCTACTCAAGTTATTCCAGTAGACATTAGCGGGGGAAGCACATAATTGGTTATTTCATCTACTCCCTATTGGTTCATTACACACATATGATGACTTTGAGGATGCATTACTTAGATATTATATCATAAACATGGGCCCTCATGTTACATATGAGCAACTTGCCACACTACATCAGAATTCTTTAGAGCCAGTTAGTGAGTATGTCTTAAGATTCAAGGCTCATATGTTAAGATTGATATACAAACTAGTAGATATAGAGATTCAACATATCTTTATTAAGGGGATTCACCAACCTCTACTCAAACATTTACTATATCAAATAGAGTCTTCTTTTAGACACTTGTGTTATATAGTGTTATCTTTGGAAAAGAAATTGGGATTGATTGAGGTAGATTCAATTTATTGGATCACTCTGGATTTCATAGTAGCATCTTTAGATACATATCTTATCACTCAGTATCCATCATGTCCTAGACAAGATAGGAGACCACAACCAAAAAAGCAACTGGTCAAGAATAAAGAGCCAATTTCTAAAGTATAACCTACATTCAGCACTATAGAGAACAACAACAAAACTCCACCATAATTTGATTTAATGTGAGATATCCCATCTACCATATTATTAGTACTACTAGATATAAGGATAATCACATTAAATTCTACTCATCAACGAGACCCATGTCTCTTACATAGACAACCACATCATCCTTTTTGTAACTATCATTGTATCTATGGACATAGAGATAATGATTGTTTTAGACTTTGAGATTGCATTACTAGGTGTGTTGATAATGGTATCATAGCATCCACATAGGGGGAACAAAGATCTCCTCTATTATTGAACCCTAGACCTGATTCCTCTATGACTGAGTCATCCCAAGACATTCCTTTATAGGAGTCATTGGTCACTCAACATGATCTCAATGTAGGTTTTATGATAGAATCTCATTGGAGATCTCCTATTCCACCATCTCAAAAGGTTTATAAACCAACACAACAAGAATAGCCTACATATAAAACTATAGTCTAAGGAATACATAGTGTAGTTCCATATACATATCCAAAAACGTTATAGTCACTACAACAAAGTCCTACTCATGAGAGATATTCACTACAACCATGTTTTCAAGGTCCTATCTCACATAAAAACCCATTATGATTAAGATTAGATGAATCCCCATCATAGTTACATTTCCATCTCAATCTATTTCTCAATCATATGCATCACAATAGAGGCCATAGGATTTTATTTCATGTATCAATCCACTATGATTGTGAATCGATAAGCCTCTTTCATAGCACATAGTTTTAGTTTCACATCTAGTAATGTTGCATTTTTTAGAGTCTCCACATACAACTATAGTTAGTACATAATAAGTAGTATCAGATAAAACATATATTCCAACACAACATGAGTAGTATGGGTATTTGTTTAGTTGGCAATCAAGGTTTAGATAGTAATACAATACACATATACCTCCACTTAATAGGGCAATGATGGAGCCAATGTTCTAGCTAAACTTTGTATTCTTGAGCCACTCTCAAGGAAGTAATACACACACAATGATATCTTACATCCCTCCCTACTAACAAATAACATTCCTAATTACCTCTAACTATCCATAGCCTAAAACCTAACTGTCAACATCCATATCCTACCAAATCAACTAATCCAAACCCTTTTCCAATCTTAAATTAACTTGACTTATCTAAATAATTTACCAATCTCAAAATCTAGACCTTACTTATATCCTACTTGTAAACCAATGCACTTTACCAAATCAATTTTAACCATTACAAAAACCAACAAAATTGTCATTTAAATATGATTACAAATCAAAAATCAACATCAAATCAACTATTTCAAATCAAAACATTGTAATACTAGTAAATTTCAGAATCCATAACATAAATACAAGTAAATCCAAACTCAAACCAATATATATATATATATATATAACTAGGTTTTCAAATATATATACACTATATTAAATATAATCAATCATGAATGGGCATCATGCCCTCACTCTCAGTCTCACTCTCTCCTTTAGTACTAGTCCCATAATCTAGTCTCATGGTCGATGTCATTACACCTCTTTGAGCTCTCGAATGCCTCTTACATCGACTATCTCACTCTAGTAACCAACCATGCTCCTCATGCAATTTTACATATTACCACTAAAAATCCATATAATCATCCACAATCTTCATTCTCACCATACCATAATTAGGTGGAGGCATCTTATGCCTATCCGCATCTACTCTCATCTCATCTCTCTCTTTTGTTTCCCTAATATATGTATTCATAGTTATACCAAACATATCAAACAAATGAACATAAATACCAGATGTAACTATTGCCTTCTCTATCAAACCCTCTTCCATCGCATCATTATGACCATGTCACATGAGCTCTCAAAGTGTCAACTCAATTATGGTCTCTTAGAACTCATCATCTCTCCTCCTCACCCTAACAATTGCCTCATCTTATGCACCTCCCACTCCACAGGCATGCATAAAAGGTACAACACTACATTAGATATATACTTGTAAATCAAACTAAAGCACAAACATAGGCACAATTTCAATACAATCACATCTTACCTCCCATCATCTAGATCAGCTCAATATCCTCATACATAAGAACATCCACTCCATCAATAGGATACAATGGAACCCATTGATACCTAACCCAACATATAGTAAATGCTTTAATACATCCCACATCATCTACATCAAGAATATCTATAGCCACATCCCATTCATCCAAATGTAATGGTGTCAACTCAGGCTTAGTGGGTTTCACATGAGCTCTTACTCTCTCTAGTGCTCGTGCACTCCTCAACCATACCCATGATATAAGAGGAACATCCTATCAAAATCCAAACTACCTAGTCACATGCTCATATTAAAATCTCTCATACAATCTAACATATGGGTCATGTATCGAACAACTGACCCTCATATATCTCAATTACACTCCATCCTCTTCCCACCCAAAGTATCCTCTATAAGTCCTCCATATGATCTCATGGGCCTCTCATCTATCCAAAACTCATCTATAGTGATCTATCTCAGGAGACCTGATAGCCAATAAACTCATCCACTGATCCCCATATGGCTATGGAGGTGCCTAACTCTCCCTTGGCAATCCAATCAGTTACACAACTATTATGTGCTCATAAGCCTAACAATGTAATAGAGTAGCCACACCCATACCACCACTAAATGCCTCCTTTGTAAATCTATATAAATCTCTATATAATTGGGAAATCATATTCCTACCCCATGAGAACATAGTACCATACATTACAACACTACAAAACAACCTATGCATCTTATAGGCAATAGAAATTCTACTACCATCTACTACAACAAATGAAGCCAATAACACAACTAACCACTTCTACATGCATGGAACACTCAACTACACAATAATCAATAGTAATACATCACTATCACTACCTCTTAGATGTGCACCTGAAGGCCCACTAGAAAAATACAAGGATGCATGATCAATGACATCAACACCCATATCATCTTGTAATGTCACCTGTCACCCACTAACCAACAAATGTAAAATTTGATACACATCCTCTAGGGTCACATTGATCTCTCCTATAGGAAACTAGAATGTACAAGTTTCTACATTCCACCTCTCATATAATTTGGTGATCAAATACCTATCCCACTACACAGTACCTAGGTCACATACATGGCCCAATCCTACTCTATCTATCATGGCTCTCTCATCAACCAACAAGGGTAACATCCTCAATGTCTCCATCACCTAGCCTCTATGGAGATCTCTCATATGTACCTCACCCTAAAAGTATCAAAAGACAACATATATATCAATCAATCATGTTAGTAAAAATAACTAAGCCACACAATAATAGGAAATAACTCAAAAAATAAAAAAGCTCTCCTTAATGGACAATAACACTATAAAAGGACACTAGCACTGGATAACAACACTAAAACTTAGATAATAGTACTACATCCTTGACAGGAGCACTACCTCCAAGACAAGAGTGTTGGAACTAGATAAACACTTCTTAGACCACTTAAAATAGCTTAAAATGCCAAATACAAGATTTTAAATAGGCAAAAATTAGGTACTTTCATTATCACTAGGGTAATCTCTCCACCAAACTAAATCTGGGCTACCAATTGCTCAAAATGGGTCATATAAGGTTCTCATTTCCTAGGCATTTTCTCACTCCAGAGCTCCAATATCTCAAATTAGTCAATGCATAAATGAACTCAAAGTCAATCAAAATTCCTATATCAACCAACTTTTTTATTCAAAAGAAAAACAACATTTTAGCCATAACTAGAACCTCATATCTCTATTTTACAAACCATTTTGTTTAACAAAATCATGACAAAGACACCTTTGACATCATGTACACTTTGATATATCACTGCATCATTTATAGCATATGTGCATCCCTATACCTCTTTTGTACCCTGATATACAAATTAGTACATACCAATCAAAAACTCTTTCAAATAACCCAACCAAATCAATCAACTTTTCAATCCATTCAATCTACTACCACCTCATTTGCCTACCATGACATAAACATTTTTAATATCTACTAAACCCACACACAGGCTTTGGTCCTAACCTATCAAGAATACATTTCAATCCCAATAATTCAACTCTCGCCAATAAAAAAAGGACTTTGATCTATTCACTGCATGCTAACCCAATCACTATTCATACACCACTAGTCATCACTTTTGGCTCAACCTCCTCTATCGCAAATCTCATCCCTCTCCCCAAAATGGGGGCATCATTCCTACTGTCTCTATAAATTACCTAATATGCCTATCCACTCTTATAGGTAAATACACCTTGGTTCTCATAACTCCACTAGGCAGATTATCAGACTCAGTACAGATTGATCAAGATTATACAGTGATTCAGACTACAATGGGTCACTCAGCATGATTTTTACACCTCTAAAATCTAGATTATTGGTATTACTCTGCTCAAATTGGTTAAAATTATATAGTGATTTAGTTTATGTGGGTCACTCAACATTACTTAGACATTTAGAGGCATATATCATTAGTTTATAAATACATAAACTATTCAGATACAGTGGCTCAAATTATCTAGACTCACAGTGAATTGGATACAAACTCACATACCAAATTGGGGGGCATGTACATTACTACACATCTCATATATATATCATGACACAATTACATTAATAGATAGAATATTATAGGCATAGTGTAGAGCAAATTATTTTGATCTCTAGTTTTATGCATGGGATATAACATGATAGATCATGGAACATGTGGTTATATAGATTTTTAGACTATCTAGATGCATCACTCACATACCAGATTTAGGGGCATGACATAGATGATCATGTTCTTTAGCATATATGATTATATAGATTAGAATGGCAAGATAAACCATTTTGTTTTTACACATTTGCCAAAGTTTTTAGATTGCACCCAAGCATACCCAAGTTGTCACTAGGTTATACCATTGATCATCTATAGTGGTTGGTCCATAGCATTACTTAAACCTAGGAGTTTATGCAAGATAGAGGGTAGACATTGGTTTTGGATCTTCGAGCACTTCTCATTTCTAGTTCATATTATTCAAAGTGGGGGTATGATAGATCTTGCTCTTCATAACATACACATTCTATACACACATTCTAGATTAGATGAGTTTATGTGGGATAGAGGGAAGACATTGGTTTTGGGCCTTTGATCATTTCTCATTTAGATTCAGTATAGGGGGTATCTATTATAATGATTCCTTCTTTCTCCAGGCACTATTTAGATTTAGTATGGGTGCATCTATTACAGTGATTCCTTCTTTCTCAAGGAGCTATTCATATTCAATACAGGGGGCATCTATTATAGAGATTCTTTCTTTCTCCAAAAACTATTCAATTCTCCATCCACTTCCTTAGCTAGCAAGTTGGACCTTTTTTCAGTACACTTATCTTCACATAGGTAAGTTTAGGTATGCATCTTATTTCTTTCTTTTACTCTAGTACTTCATTTCATTACATCACTAGATTAAAAGGGGGGAAATGTATAAACCCTAAATTTTTCAAGAAACAACACATATCATGTCTTTTCACAATCCTTTCATAGGAGACTCTAACTAGAGAATACGAGGGTTATTCACATCTATCCATGTCTTTTCATTTGATTTGCCTTAGTCTTTTTTAATGCCCTAGACATCTTTTTTGACTTTTACCAATCATTCATAACCTTCTAGACTTAATCATTAGTGACCCAGGTTACTCTTTCCATGCTTATTCCATCCCCTAGGTCTTAGACCCTCTAGAAAATAGTGCTAAAATATAGGGTGTCTAGTTTCTAGTGCTATTATCCAAGTGCAAATTTGATTCCAACGGTCAATTTTTCCTACAAGATGAGTCTTACCCTTTTTTTCTTCATTCCTAAGTTTTCCAATGTCATCAAAATGAAAATAAATATCCTAAATTCAAAATAATAAGTCTCCTATATAAAGGAATACACAAGGCATTTTATATCTAACGCTTAATGCTTTATCACATTAGACATAATAAAAATTAGTCAATAGTATAACTCAACATTCTGCATCACACATAAATTTGCATGCTTGATCAAGGAGGGGCCTAGGAAAAATTCATTGTTACATTTATTGTGCACATTGAATATGCACATTCCCTAAGGGAGAACTACATCAGATCTAAGACCCTAACTTGAGGGTTAATATAGATAGTAATCATAATAGTAAGGGTTCTTGATTATGTGATCATTCTTCCCCTGACCTAGCTTTTCCCCTTTTTGCTTTTGATGTATTTCATTATTTGTATGTGTGTAGATGGATATAGGTATCAAAGACTAAAACAAACCTAAAATGAGCTCTGGTGACTTTTAACCCTTGAAATTTGGTATGCAGGCTCATATTGACCAAGCAAACAAAACCTAGAAAGATTAGATATTTAGGACAACAACACCAATAAAAACTATAGAATTAGACATTAGGGTTTCCTATTTCCAACACTCTTATCTAATCATAAAATAGATGTCAGTTTTAGATTTTTGATGGTGTCTCAGTCCTACTCTTCATTTTTTAGCCTCAAAATCCTCTATTTTAGTTTGAAACTAGATAAGTTAATTTATTTATCTTGTATAATTATTAGTTAAAATATATATTTTTCCCTATCAAATTATATTTTTCCTATCATTCTAGACCCTCATTATTTAGGATCTAAACACTAGATTCCTAAAAATAATAAATCACATGCAATGAAGAAACCACATGGAATAGGATACACATGTTTATTTAGTTGTTTTGATAATTTATGTCAAGGGTATTTTCACATCACAACAAATAAGCACACTTACAAGTGAAGCATAAGGATCCATGAATCCCATCAGGCCACTCGATGTCTGGATGTCATCCAAATGACACCACATATCCATCATAAGTACCACATAATCAATCTATATACCATCCAAATGACACCAAATATCCATCATAAGTATCACATAATTAGTCTCAGGGATCTCAAATTTAACAGACCCTTCCTTTGAATGAAGGTGATGTTCCAATAAGGCCCAAAATATATATCCATGAGTCTTAAAAAGTTACCATCAAGGTTCATGCCTCATGGATTAGATGGCTCACACAATTTAAAAATAATAAGAGATCCCCAAAACTCTCTAACTTTCCCAAGCAAATCAGTCACATTCACCCACACTAGGGCCTCTAGGCTTGAATCACACCCTTAGTCATCCCAAGGCTATCATACCTTAAGTATCATATGACGGATCATCTAAACAAGCTATCATCAAACACCAAACATTTATCCTATTATTCTAACCACAAAATTTTATCACTAATCCCCTAATTAGCTTGCCCAAACAAGTGAATGGTTGACTAGCATTGTTTATCCTATATAGTGTAGCCCTGGGAAAGGTGGACTCAACCAAAGCTCAAGGTGAAGGTTTCTACCACGGAAATTATAAATTTCTACAATAATTAATTCCAACTAAAATTCATAAATTCCAACACCTTAATATTATAAAACATAGTAATTATTCACTTCCACTTTACATGATGGTTGCAATCAGCTAACCATAATAACATTTCAACTAAAAAAACCTTCCTTATCTTGCTTACAAGTCCACCACTTTGGATATAATAGTGCTCCCGAAGCACCAATAATAATTCTCTTTTAAAAAACATTTAATTGTAACCAGTCACGTATAGTGACACATAAAGGCAAGCAAAACATACCACCACTTGTCATAGCTGTAAAAAGAATAACCACATAAAATCAATAAGTAATTATTCTTTTGGAATAATTTTTATTTGAACTTACCCAAGATAAATCATCAAGAACAAAAATATTATAATTTATAATCATTTATAGAAACTCCATCACTACTTCATAAGGCTCTATTAACCATTTTTTGCATTTGATGTTTAATTACACCACCTTCCAAGGGCAGATTTGCCTTGAAAAAGCCTTGCTCAACCATGAGAATATTATATATGTTGAGTAATATTGATCAAAAAAAATGCACTCATCACAAGAGTGTTATATCAACTCAATAATTCATGTATTTTAGCATATATTACATCCAAGTATTAAATTTATATGAACAAAATATTATAAAAATTTGCCCATAATAGTCATTCATTATGATGAGAGCACCAATTCTCAACATTTTTATAATTTATGATATCAACCAAATATCAACATTCAATCAAAAAAACTTTCTAATTTTGATTATGAATTCACTACCTTGGACAAAACAATGCTTCACAAGCATTAGTCATAAAACAAAGCTCTTTCTCAGCTTATACTTGCACCACACAAGTGCCAATAATGAGTTGGGATACCATTACAACCTCACTAAACCTGTTGAACCTTAATTATGAAATAAATTTATTAGTTTAAGGTATATATAGTTATCATGCCAAGAATCACAATAGGCCAACTTCACCAAGTTGTCAATTAGGTCCTTAAGATAAAAATAAGGCCTATTAATTCCACTCAATAATTTACTTAAAAAGAGAGTAAAGGGAGCCTCATAAATCATACAAGAGATATGGAATAACTCCAATTATAACTTGGTCCAATATAGGACTTGGGAGATTAATTCCCAACTTAACAAACCACAAAAAAATGAGTAAATATTCAACAACTTACCAAGTGGTCTTGATAATCAAAAATTTATTTCAAGTTACTTCTCTTCCAACTCTTATCATTGAGTTATATTAATGCATATCCAATGGAATGGTAATGGTATTAAATAACCATTCGAGTCTATCAACCCAGAAATAAAATCTCAAATCAATCCCCAACCAACAAAGATGTTAAAACCAAATGATTCACTCAAGTAAATCAAGTATACTCTCTCCCCATCTATCATCCCAGGCATAAGTCATCCCTTTACCTTTTAAGGACTTAATGTCCCAATAAAATTTCTAACAACTATCAAATAATTGTTCTAAATTCTAATAATGGTCTTTCATCACTTTAACTCATATTAGACCACCTATACAGGCCAACTGGTAGTCAAGAAAGACCCATATTAATGAAACCTAAAATTGGAAAAGGGTGACTTCAACCAAGGCTATGGATATCAATATATTTTGGTTAGGGAATAATTAAGAGCCCATAGGGTTACAATATTACCTAAAAAAATTTACCAATTTTTGCATACACACTCATACACATACATATATTCCATAATATAGGAACTTTCAACACTTTGGGCTTGCATAAATAGAGCACTAATCAACTCATCCAAGAGGTTAAGTGAATTTATAAGGGTCACCCATGAACTTCTCAAACATATAAGACATGTATTAGTCTATAAAAATCATATAAATCTATCCCTGGTTTATTGTGCACACTAGCATACAAGGTTTCAATTTAGTCTTAGAAAGATAATAGAGACATACATGTGGCATTCATCTACAACAAGGCATACACATACTAGTTAGTAATATAAGCCTCCATAAAGATATGTACATACACACTTGGTGTATTTACAACCATCCAAAGTCCATTATGCCAAATAGTCCCTTTATAAAGGTATGCATAATCATACAAAAGCTCAACTAGATTTTCAAGCACATGTTAAAATAAATTCAATGCATTAAAATTTAACAAAAGACTTTAGGCACATGCTCTAATACCAGATTAAACAACCCAAAAAAAAAATCTTTCTTTTCTTTTAAACATCACTTTGTTCAAAGTGCAAGTGTAATTAAGAACATAGTTCTCTAAGCATGGTTTGGATTTGTATAATGCACCCACAACCCATAACCAAAGTTATGCATGTATGATTCCATTCATACACCATTTTCAATATTCAATTAATAAAAACATATAGCAATGAATTTAAAATCTAAGACTCTTAATGCCAAAGAATCATTGCACAAACAAAATCAAGTCTTAACCATAATTAGATCATTCAAGATAAAGTATGCCCACACCATTCTATAAGAATGTATAAGATTCCAAGGATGTTCTTATTTATTTAAATTCATACATATAAGATATATGCAATGTTACTATCTTATATGGATCTTTATACCAAGATATCATGAATTTAATGATCATTGCACCATGTTTAATCATATACTCATGACTTAATCAATTTAAGGAAATCCAAATTACAAGTTCTACATGCATGCCACTAATTGATCTTGTAACCACTAAATTTCTAAATCCTTCTTAGTATAAACATGCATGGCTACAATATCAATTCATTTACCATGACTTAAATAAAGCAAAAATGATAACTCTCAAAAATCATGTTGCAAGAAGAGCATTAAACTGTTGCAAGATATCTCTTTTTTAATAACAAAATATAGTTATATTAAAACTCGATTTTCTCTCTTAATACTCAATAAAAAAATATTTTAGATATGTGTTTTGAAGGATAAATCAAGGAGAATAAAATATATAAATTATTTATGATAAAACTCTATGAGTTATGAGTAGAAATTCAATAAATTTAATTTTATACAAAAAAATATAGCATACTCTTACATTTTAAAAATATTGCTACAATAATACTACATAGGAAGAGTAAATTTTACACATGCTACAACAAAGAATTTAATCATTGAATCTAAATAAGAATAGATTCAAACACATTATGTAAATATAGAATGAAATAACAACCACCAAATGATCCTCACACTACCCTAACCCATCTTATGAGACTTCCAATTGATGGCCCTCACCACCCAAACCATTAGTTTGGTGGTGGAGTTAGGCATTCAAGATTTGGGTAAAAGGTGTGAGAAAGATATTTTAGCCAACAATGAGCAATTTAAAGTAGCCACACAATACCATCAATTAGATGAACCATAACACCATGCACCAATAGTGCTAGTAATAATACACCAAAATTTTACAAGTGACACTTACATAATGGCTTACTAGATTTATCAAGCATCCAACTTAGGATGAATCATCCAAATTTGCAATTTTTTTAAACCAAGAGCAAGCAGTAGCCCATTCATGTTTTGACTCAAACAAAAAAAATTAAAGAGGCAAAATAAGAGCAAATAGCTCATTTTCACTGATGCCACTAAATCCATTAAAATCTAAGAAAATTAAGACAAAATAAAAGCATGCAATATTTTTTATGGTGTCACATTTTCATAGGCTACCATTCAAGACTAATAGGGTCAAATAAAATAGCAATGGTAAAAATCCAACAGCTAAAAAATAATTACAATAAAAAAGAGGCACCCATTTGGCCATTAAATAAAAATCACATGAAAATAAAACTTCCAACATGTCATTTAAGGTAACATTTTCCATATATAAATAAAATATAAATAATAACTAGGGTTTTAATATTTTATCCCAAAAAAAATTTAATAATAAATCTACCCTATACACTAGGTAAAATTTAACTCACAACTGAGTATGAGAATTGATCTAACTCTATACAGCCATAAAAAGATAAACTCTAGCAAGACAAAAATAATATATCACTTAGAAAAAATCTACCCTATGAATAAGAAAATAACTTATCTTTGATTTCCCTTCACCAAAAAATGAAGCTCTTGCCTAGATCCATTGAATTTCTTCCATGGCCAACTCTATTTCTTTTTTTTCTCCATGGCTTGCTCTCTTTTTCTCCCTTCTACCTAAGCACGAATATTTCCAAGCCATTAAAGTTTGATAAAATTAAATATGAGCATGCATTAATTTGTATGTCCATCATTTCCATCTAGGGTTTCTCTATAAGCCACCACAACAAAAATGACATTCTTTCCAAGTAAAATAATCGATCACTTTTTGGGTAAAGAGTCAACCCTTAATGCCATCATTTACTTTTTTAGCATTTAAATTTTTTTTCTTTCCTTCTTTTTATTTATTTATCTATTTAAAAATAGATAAACTTTATTTTTATTTTTATTTATCTATTTTAAAAATTGATATACTTTATTTTTATATTTTTATTTTAACTATAATGCATGGCTAAAGTCCATAACTCCTTTAATGGTAATCATGTCCCAACACAAATTCTTATTTAATAAATAACATTAAACATAAGTTACTTCTTTCCCATAGATTTATTAAATAAAGGCCATCATGGAGTCCGATTCCATTATAATGCATGGCATTAACCTTCCCAAGGCCTCTTGACAATAAAATGAAGACAATAAGACTTAGATTAAATATTTTTAATTATAATATGGTCCATGGTGGGAAACAAGTTGACATGCCTAAAATGATATTTAAATTATTTGAGCCCCTTAATGACCCAAACAAATAAAATAATATCTGAGACAAAAAGATAGCTTATCACTAAGCCAACACATAAAAGTCACAAAATAAATAAAATAATAAAGACTAAAAGTAGACACAACCATAATCAAGTGAGATAAAAAAGATAAAAATATCAATCAAGATAAAACAAAGAAAACAAGACAAAAAGAGAGATATAAGACATGCTACAACTACTCAAGGACTAGATGGCTCATTACCATTATATTTATTATCAATTATTAGTGTTACCTAACTGATCACTATCTCCACCATTATTACTCTAACTAATGAAATCCATGGCTAGCCTAGCTCATTTACTTGTGAGCCCTGCAACCACTAAAACATGGTATCGGTAGTATCTACTCCACATGAATTAAAAAATATATACATTTAAATTCAAAATATATAATCATCATAATATAAGACTCTATTGATGGCATCATTAATATGCAATATCAAAGTATATTGTTGTAGGATCAAAGTATGTTGGTGTAGGTTTGTTACTAAAGTATAATAGTATGTTACTACAAGCTCAAATCAATCAACATCTATATTTAAACATCATATGATCAACATTAAAAAATATTCTAAGAATCTATATGTAAACATCAGATGATCAAAACTCAAAAATATGTTAATATATATAATAATTTCTATAAAAAAAGAGTCAAATAATAGGTCACAATAGAGGGACAAAAATTAGGTATAGTTGAGAGATGATGACTTGAGGTAGTTGACTAGTGATGTGTAATAAGTGTTATTACATGTGTACCATTTGAGAATGATTAGTTGTTTTCATGATTCTCATTTGTTGAACTATTTGAGAAAGAATTTAAGTTGTGTCAATTTGTGCATTAGTATTTGAAGGTGGGGTATTAGTGTTATTAGGAGGGGGATTATTTGGTGGAATATTCCTAACATTGGTATTAGAAGGAGGAATAAGAAGAAGGACCTCAACTATATTACATTTTGTAGCGATTGGTTTTGGATTAGGAGAAGATGAGGGGAAAAATGAATAGTTTCTTCTGAAGTAATGAAATAAGTGAAGTTATGATCTAAATACTTGATTATATAATGTTCTTGATTAAGGGAAGGATGAAAAGATGTCATAATTATGAGATAAGAATAGATAACTACATAGAATAGTTAAAAAATAATTAGATAGGAATGAATAGATAAGAGTATAGAGTCAACTAAGTTAACCTAGTACTACAAACAAGGTCTAAAAATTGAGAAAATAAGGATATAGAGTTGGCAAGGTTGATCTAGTTCTGTAACTTGGACATAAAATAGCCAAATAAGGATATAGATTCGACAGGGTCAACTAAGTATTATATCCTAAGGGTTGAAAAATAATACTATGTCGATAGGGTTGACTCAATAACATAAGTAGAGGAAATAGAAAGTCTGTAAGAGATTGTGTCAAATAGAATAACAGTGTACTAAAATAATAATAAAAATTATGAATACTTTTGAAATCAAGAAATTAAAATAAACATATAACCAATTGGGTCAATGAGTATGATCTAATTGAGGCACATAGCTCAAAACCTTGTACTAATACTGACCAATGCAAGCTTTTACAATATAACATATAATTGAGCAAAGAGCAAGCAGTCAAATTGGAAAATAAATTCTAACTAAGTGATCATCTTGAATGTTAGATTATTAAAGTATGATTTTAAGTGTGATAGGGAATTTGATTTAAAGTAAGGAACTATAAATGAATCTATTGATGGTTTCAAAATGTTTAGGCTAAAAGAGATCTGTGTTGTCAATGGTACTCACTTTGTATTGGGGCCTACCCCCTCACTTTACACACCATAGTGATAAAGGTGTCATGTTCTTTGCCAATATATACCATTAACCACATGTTTATACTTGATCAAAAAATCAAGTCAACTTCCCCATTAGTAATGGAATCTAAGTAGGTAGGCCTTGGATAGATAATTATTTAAATGTATTTTAAGATTATATGACTTGGTAGTGTGTGCAAGAAAGAGAAAAATAGTGAAACTAAATGGTATATTGAAAAAATACCTAATTAGACTATGTGATCTATTCTAAGCATGTAAGTAACTAAAAGTAAAAGTGTGAGCTAATTACTAGAATATAAGTATTAGTTCCAACTTTAAAACATAGTAAAATGTCAGTTTAGATGATAATGTATGTAAAGATTTTAGAATATAGTCGATAGTGTCACTACTATATGGTTGAAGCAAGAATATGTTAAGAACTATATCAATAGTTTTGACCTAATATTTTAGACAAAAGATATAATATATAAATAGGTTGATAGGGTGGACCTAGTTTGTTATATAAGGGTAGTTTTAAATAAAGAAAACTATGAAAAATAGAATTGTAATGAACAACAGAAATGATAGAGAAAGAGAGAAAAGAACCTTGGCGGGTTGGAAGATGTAGAGAAATGTGAGATTATTATTAAAGTGCCTTGATTTTTATTTTCAAGTTCTATCAACTGTGTTGATTGGGTTGACTTAGTTCTAAAATTCTTTATTTGTTGAAACCTATGAGTGATACTATATCAAAAGTGTTGACCTAGTATGTTTTTTATAAGTTTGTAAGTGTACTATATCGATAGAGTCGACCTAGTAGCCTATCTAAGAGGGAAAACATGTACTATAATGACATGTTCAACCCAATAGCCTATATCTAATGAACACCTACACAAATAGAACATAATCATTTTGATGTGACTTTGTGTTAAACTTATACACATAAGTTAGAAACTATACCTACAATGTTGACCTAGTATCACAAATATAGAAAAATCATAAGTAAAATGATAAAATAATGAAAAACATGAGATAAAACTTGTAAGGGTTGGATTCACGTCAGATTCACAAGAATGTATCTAATTAGAAATGCATCATGTCTATAAATCAATCCTAACTTAGAGAATATTGATCATACTTACACTTATGATTGGGGATATATTAGATAATCAAGAACATGACCAATATGTGGATCTACTAGACCCAATTAAGATATTTCTTATCACAATAAACCATATTAGTGAGGGTTTCAAAACCTCCAATCAAACACAATCATGCAACAACCCTAAACTAGGTCCTATGTTTTCATATTCACTAAACTAATAATAAGTAAAGTAAAGTCTAATCTAGTGCTCACCAAATCTTGTAACACAAAGTGGGTGTAATAAACATGCATAAGAGACATATACTCATGTCAATGTATATAAAATCTTAATGCATAGAAGAGAAGTACAAATGCATATCTATCTACTCTTAAAAAGAAAGAATAAAGTTAGGAATACTTACCTTTGAATATGAAATTGTCAAACCTCAATCTCTCCTTTGGCTAAGGTAATTCAAAAGAGGTTGTTTTGGTATGTAAGTATGACATGTATAAATCATCTCTAGGCTACACGACCTATCAATACATCTAAAAGACTTATCCATAAGATAATATTTGTAGCTGTAAAGAAAGTATGAAACCCTAAGCTTTCTCCTCAAGTAGAATGGTGGATAAGAAGATGCACAATATCTCTTAATTATCATTCTCTTTTCTAAATAATGGTAAAATGATCTTGTATATATAGGTGGATTTAACCCTAATCCCTTTAGAAATTTTTGGTTGATAGGGTCAACCCAATTGACCTAGTACAATTATGGACAAAAATTCACTAGGTCATAGGTTAAGTTGGCCAAGATATGACCTAGACCCTAAATGAATTTTACCCAAAATAATATAGGGTTGACCTAGTTGACCTAGTATATTAAATAGTTGAAATGAGTTTAAGGTGAGGAAAAGAGGGATAAAAGGTGGGAAATGACTAAGGAGTATGCAATAGAGAAGAACAAGCTTAGGGATATGGTTTTCAAGAAACAAATATAATCTATCAAATAATCTACCTAGTCTTAAAACACATTTAAATATTTATCTACTATCACATATAATGGGACTAATGACCCTAATATCTTTCTTAAGTCTTGTGGTAATATCTATAAGGAATGGGTCTAAACTAACACCTTTGCTACCACCAAGCTCTTAGATAAAACTTTTGTTGGTCATGAACTTCAATGGTAAAACCAAATTCCTAGACATTCCATCTCATAACTAGAGGATTTAGTCAATGCTCTAGTGAAGGAATTCCAACATGATGACCTTTCTAAAAATTACCTTACCCATTTCATCAATTCCAAGTAACTTCTAAATGAATCCGCTCACATTTTTATCAAATGATAGAAGTATCTAGCTAATAAAGTGGACCATAACATGAATGATGATAATCTTTTAAAACTATTTGTTACTACTCTTAAATTTCCCCTTCAATATAAATTTAAAAAAAAAATTCATAAAACTATAGAAGAAGCCTTAGACCAAGCAAAAAGGTAAGACTTTCTTATAACTCAATTTGAAACACCTTAAATAACTACTAAAGAATCATTCCAATCATTTTATCATGACATTGATTCATCCAAGCCTCCCGAGTCTCAAAATGGAGCAACCAATTCAACTAATTTTAACCTAACACACCCTCCCTTGAGTCTAGAACAACTTAAGAATAAATTTCCACCCTCTAAACCCATGAGCGTTTATCCTTATAACTCTCTTCCAAAATGGTACAATCCTAATAAATTATATTGATGACATGTGATATAGGTCATTCTCATGAGTCTTGTCATGATATTCACCAATTTATTATTGTTTCCTTTCTTATTCTAAATTTAAATCTTAATACTCTAGCAAAACAATGTTATTATACTATCTTCAAGATTCTCAAATTCAATCTCAATAACCACAATCACATCAACATCAAATACCTAATGAACAAAAACAATTATCCTATACCTACACCTCATCCACTAATTTTATTCAAACTACAGTTGATATTTCTTCCTATACTAATAAGGAAAGGATACCTAACATAAAAAAAATTTAAACATATCATTGCATCTATTGACCCTCAACCTCTTAGGTCACATGAACCAAAAGAGTACCTATTTCAAATGCCTACTCTAAAGCATAACATACATGGTCCTTCTTTACCTCCTTTTCCTCCTCATACCTCTCCTACACATCTGATGCCACATTTAACATCATTAAAATCTAACAAACCAACACATTTACATGTCTTCAAATGCACCTACCAACCCAATGCAAATCATTCTAATAATTCAAGGTTACCTCACTCCAACTCACATGTTGGGGCATCTTGTGATTCTCATCCCTACATCTAATTACCCATTGGGGCACCTTATGATGCCCACTCTTATTGTAAAATACATAATAATAAACAAATTCAACTTCAAGAAACCTTTCAAGACTTATAAACTTTTATCTCACATTCTCATATTTGATACAAATGTTAATATAGATTTTACTTTTTATTTTGTCTCATGTTTCTTTCTTTTTGTTCACTTTACTTCTTTTAGTTTCACTTTAATATAATCATTATTTTCCTTTATGTTCTTAGGTTTTCTTATACCTTACATTTATCCTTTTTTTTTCATTTTAGTTCTTATATATCTCTCTCATTTTTGTCTTTTTATGTCATTCTTTGCGTTAGTAGTTTTTTGATTATTTTTACTCTTATTTAACATTCACCTAATTGGTGTTCACCTTGTGAGTAAAAATGTAAGACCATAGATAGGAATAGGATATCCTAATTAATTACCACATTAAAACATATTTAAAACTCTTTTTGAGATGACTACTACTTTCATTAGTGCTTGTGCTAGATTTATTGTAGGCTAACATAGCTTCTCTAGTGACATGACTAGCATAGCATAGCCTCATCCCATTCATAACACTATTTTACCTCTTTATGATTAGCTATGAGCATATTCATCATTTTATCAATTATTACATAGATGGATCTCTTATTATCACCATATTTCCATTATTTCCTTTCATTTGAGGCTCACAACTATCAATTTTGAGATTGGACACTTGCTTGTGGGCAAGTATAGGAGTCTTTAGACACTTTGGTCTTTAGGTCCTTTTCTCTAGTGACCAAGTGAAATATATCTTGTGTTTTCCACCTATTTCACTCATGTTTGGTTCTCTAAATCTATATGGAGGAATAGAAATATAAAAATCCAAACTAATTTAAAAGCCAAAATCATAAAATATAAATAAAAGGAAAAAAATCAAAGGTAAAAATAATCTTAAAAGTTAGATCACACTAAAAAACTTGATATATATGTGGAAAATATCATATCTTAGTCAAATCTCAAACTCTAAATTTGGCCTCTTGATAGATCCAAGATCCATTTGGGTATGTTAGGCTAGTAGACTAGGGTAGGAGGTCTCATTATATCATATACTATCTAGTGCCACCTATTTTCTCATGCAATTACCCAATCTTCACAGTAGATTTTAGGCTCTATAAGGGGTCCTAAGGAATAGGGAACATGTTTTGAGAAGGTAGGTACATTTTAATTTTCATGCATATAGACTTCATGGGTTGATCTATGTACTTCATTTTTATCCCAAGCTTTGTGTTCATTAGTAAAAATGTCCTAAGTCCTTAGTGATAATAGTTCTTATTATTTCTCACTTGCCTAGTGTGTCTCATTCTTTTTAAGGATGTTCACATCACCCATGTGGCACCTCACATTCCTTATTTACATCACATTTTACTTATATTCCCCTTGTTGGATATTGATTTTAGTTGATCACATTTACCTTATTACACCTCTTGGTTTATAGTTTTTGAGTTGCATTGTAAGACCTTGGATAATACCAAGACTTCTTCACAAACACCCTTACACCATTTTCTTACCACACCATCTCATTTTAATACTAGTAATGTCATTAGGTAGTTATGTTTTTCTTATATTGTATCTTAAAAAAAACACTAATTTTGAATTTTCATCCTTTAGAGATTTTGATTTTCATTTCTCTATCACGTTATTATTTGATTTTTGTGGACTTCATTTATATTATATATTACATTTGGAATTCTTACATGTTTCTCTTTATGGATGAATTATTCATACTTGTATTCGATCTTGATTGATATTTCATTTGTCATTCACATTTTAGATACTTCCCAACATGATTTAAAATGTTATACATTACTTCTTGCCATTTATGTTTTCCATGCTTTTCAATGTGATTTGGTATGTTCTACAATCATTTATTATTCATTTTCCATTATTTTATCATTCATTTCCCTCAATATTTATGTTCTAACCTTGCCTTAACAATCCTAATTTGCCAATTTTAATAAGATAACCCATTGTTTGAAGCATAAAAAGTTTTGTAATTATGACATCATAGAGAATATTTTCCACTACTATACTCCTATATTCCAAAAAAAATTGATTTTCACTCTTTTTTCACTAATCTCTATAGGTTTGCCTAATGTTCTTCACATTGGATTCCTTCTCTTCTCTTATAATTTCCTTATTTATCTACAATATTAAGGTATATAAATGTATGTGTTTTTATTCTACCCTTTCATTTATCTTATTTCCTCCTTACTATATTTTACTTAGCGTCAACATTATGTGTTATCATTTTCTATTCCCAAAGCACCATTCTACATTGCACTCACATGACATGTGATGAATTTTAAGTGGGGCATATGTATATACATAATATTTTTAAAATTTTATCAATTATTAATGATCTTTATCTTACAAGAACTCATCGAGTCTCAATATCTCTTAGTACACACCTTAAGGGGTTCACTAAGAAAGTGGTGGGTAGATCATTGGTGCGTTGCAGGATTTTTATCTTTTTTGCCACTTGTTATCTACTAAAAACCATATCCCTAACCTTGTTTTTACTTATACACTCTTTAATAATTTCCCACCTTTTATCCCCCTTTTCCTAGCCTTAATCCCCTTACAACTATTTATTGTACTAGGTTGATTGGGTCAACCCTATACTATTTTGGTTAAAATTTATTTATGGTCTAGGTTAGCTCTTGGCTGATCTAGCTTATCACCTAGTAAATTTTTGTCCATAAATGTACTAGGTTGACTAGGTTGACCCATTGATCAAAATGTTTAGAAGGTATTAGGGTTAAATCCACCTATATATACAAGATCATTTCATCATTATTTATATAAGAGAAGAAGAAGTAAAAGATATTACACATATACTTATCCACCATTCTACTTGAGGAACAAGCTTAGGGGTTCATACTTTCTTTGGAGATATGGGTCTTGTCTTATGGATAAGTATTTTGGATGAATTGATAGGTTTTGTATCCTAGATATGATTTACCCTTGTCATCCTTACATACCACAACAACCTCTTGTGAAGCACATTAGCCAAGGGAGAGATTGAGGCTTGGTAGGTTCGCCTTCAAAGGTAAGTATTCCTAACTTTATTACCCCTTTATAAGAGTAGATAGATATGCATTTGTACTTCTCTTCTATGAATTAAGATTTTGTATACATTGATGTGAGTATATGTCTCTTATGAATGTTTACTTTTATTGTTTCTTACCCCTACTTTGTGCCAAAAGATTTGGTCAGCACTATATTAGATTTATTTACTTTACTTGTTATTAGTTTAGTGAATATGAAAACATAGGGATTAATTAGGGTATTGCATGATTGTGCTTGACTAGAGGCTTTGGAACCATCCTTAGCATTATTTATTTTTATAAGAGATCCCCTAATTGGGTCTAACAAATCTCCATATTTTTCATGTTCCTTATTATCTAATGTATCCCCAATTTTAAGTGTAAGTATGATCTATCTTTTTTAGTTATGATTGATTTATAGACATGATGCATTTTTGATTGCATATATATTGGTAAACTATTTTAAGTATGTTAGTAACTCATATATGGGATACCACCTAATCAATCCAAACCCCAAGGTTAAAACTCATGCCTATCTCAATCTATTCCTTAGTGGTGCCTCTATACACTAGCTTTGTCTTGGGCCAACTGATGGGTCATCTAGGATGACCACCCTATGTGCTATATCTCACTACTAAAGTCTCCATTGATAGTGTGACTAAGGTGGTCATCACTCATATTATTGAGGTGTTGTATATGGTACCTTTGATACTCATGCATCTACATCCATATCCTTTGTACCTATTGGTCATCATAATTGACCTATCCAACATCTGTCACACTATGATATGATCTCTGATCTAGAAACTAGTGGTCTCGCTCCTCCTCTTGCCTTCACTTCTCTCATATTTTCCTTCTTTATCTACATCACTAAGGTAAGTAAAGGTTTGTGTTTTTCAATTTTATCCTTACTATATTTTACTTAGCATCATCATTATGGGTTATCATGTTCTATTCCCAAATCACCATCCTATGTTGCACTCACATGGCATGTGATGAGCTTTAAGTGGGGCATATGTATACACATAATATTTACAAAATTTTATCACTTACTAATGTTATTTATCTTGTAAGAACCCATTAATTCTCAATCTCTCTAAGTTCACACCTTAAAGGGTACACTAGGAAAGGGGTCGGTAGACCATTAGTGCTTCATAAGATTGTTGTCCCTTTTTTCACTTGTTATCTATACACTTATCTCCTAAAAACAATTTTCCTAAGCTTATTATTCTCTATTTCACACTCCTCAGTCATTCCCACCTTCCCCCCCTTTCTAGCCTTAATCCCCTTTTAACTATTTATTATACTGGGTCAACCAAATTGACCCTATATTATTTTGGGTAAAATTAATTTAGGGTCTAGGTTAGCTCTTGGCCAACTTAGCTTGTGACCTAGTGAATTTTTATTCATAACTGTACTAGGTAAATTGGGTCAACCCTATGGACCAAAACTTTCAAAAGGTATTATGGTTAAATCTACCAATATATGAAAGATCATTTCATCATTATTTAGAGAAGAGAAGAAGAAGTAAGAGATATTGCACATCTACTTATCCACCATTCTACTTGAGGAGCAAGCTCAGGGTTTCATACTTTCTTTGGAGATATAGATCTTATTTTGTGGAGAAGTCTTTTAAATTCATTGACAAGTTATGTATCCTAGAGATAATTTATCCTTATCATCCTTACATACCACAACAACCTCTTGTAAAGCACCTTGGCCAAGGGAGAGATTAAGGCTCGATGGGTTCATCTTCAAAGGTAAGTATTCCTTACTTTGGTCCTCATTTGTAAGAGTAGATAGATATGAATTTATACATCTCTTCCATGCATTAGGATTTTGTATACATTGGCTTGAGTATATGTCTTCTATGCATGTTTACTTTTATTATTTTTACCCCCATTTGTCACCACAAGCTTTGGTGAGCACTAGGTTAGATTTCTTTGCTTCACTTGTTATTAATTTAGTGAATATGAAAACCTAGGGCCTAGTTAGGTTTATTACATTATTATGCTTGATTATAAGCTTTGAAACCCTCCCTATCATTATTTATTATGATAAGAGATCCACTAATTTGGTTTAGTGGATCCCCATATTGGTCATGTTCCTAATTATCTAATGTATCCCTAATTGGAAGTGTAAGTATGATCTATCTTCTCTGAGTTAGAATTGATTTATAGATATGATGCATTTTTGATTACATATATTTTGGTGAACCTAATGTGAATCTAATCCTTGTAGGTTTTATTTCATGTTTTCATTATTTTATCATTTTATTTATTATTTTTCTATATTTGTGATACACAGTTAATAATTCCAATATAGTTTTTAACTTCTATGTGCATGTTTAACACATAGTCACATCAAAACAACTATGTTTTGTTTATGTCTTCATTAGATATAGGCTACTAGGTCAAATAGGTTGACATAGTATAGGTTTTCACTCCCAAATAGGCTACTAGGCCAAATATGTCAACACATTACACTTCTATACTTCCATAAAATATACTAGGTCAACACTGTCGATATAGTATTCTTCACATGTTTTAGCAAATAGAGAACTACAGAACTAGGTCTACCTAGTCAACATAATTGATATAATTTTCAAGTTAAAATCAAGGCCCTTCAAAAACAAGCTCACTTTATTATACATCTTTTAACCCACTAAGGTTAATTTATCTCTTTCTATGGCATTTCTATTATTCATTACAGTTTTATTTTTCATAGTTTGCAGTCTTTACAACTACCCTTATACAACAAACGAGGTCCACCCTATTAACTTAGTACTATATTCTATCTTTTGTCTAAAAGACTAGGTCAACATTGTGGACATAATTATTAAAAGAACCTTACTTTAGTAGTATAGTAGTGACATTGTTGATTTTTTTCTATAATCTCTATATACACTATAATTTGAACCGATACTATACTATGTTTTGAATTTGGAATTAACACTCATATGCTAGTAATTAGCTTACAATTTTACTTTCAATTACTTGGATCCTTAGAATATATCACATAGTCTAATTAGGTGTTTTTTCAATATACTATTTAGCTACACTATTTTTATCTTTTTTTTCACACACTAACAAATCACATAATCTTAAAAATGCATTTAATTAATTGTCTACCCAAAGCCTACTTACTTATATTTCATCACCAAAGGTGAAGCTGACTTGGTTTTTTGTCCAAGTATAAATATGTGGTTAATGGTATATATTAGCAAAGCACCCAACACCCTTATCATTATGGTATGTTAAGTGAGGGGGTAGGACCCAATACCAAGCCAAGACCATTTCCAACATAGATACCTTTCAACGTAAACATCCTAAAACCATCCATAGATTGCTTTTTAGTTCCTTAATTTTAGTCAAACTTTGTATCACACTTAAAATCATGCTCTAATAATCTAACATTCAGGATGACCACTTAGTTAGCATTTAATTTCCAAGTTGACTTCTTGCTCTTTGCTCATTATATGTTATATTTCAAAAACTTGCATTGACCAACATTGGTGCAAGGTTTTGTGTTGTTTGCCTCAATTGGATCATCCTCATTGACCCAATTGATTGTGTGTTTCTTTTCATTCCTTTCTTATAAAAGTACTTTCAAAATTCTTCTTGTTTTAGTACACTATCATTCTATTCAACACAATCTATTACAAACTATATTTTCCCCCTAACTATAGTACTAAGTCAACCCTATCAACATAATATTCTTTTCTGCCACTTAGGATAAAGTACTAAGTTAACCATGTCAATTATATATTTTTTCTGCCTATTTTTAGTCTAGGTTAAAGAACTAGGTCAACCATGTTGACTCCATATCTTTATTTTCTCAATTTTAGAGAACCTATTTGTAATACAAGGTTGACCCAATCGACTCTATACTCCTATTTGTTCCTTCTTATCTCTTTACTTTTACAACTATTATGTGTGCAGTTATCTAGTCTTTTCTCATAATGATGACACCTTATTATCCTTCCCTTAGTCAATAATATTTCATAATTAAATATTTAGATCATAACCTCACTTATTTTATTACTTCAGATGAAATTATTCACTTGTTTCCTTCATCTCCTCCTAATCCAAAACCAATCACTACACAATGTAATGTAGTTGAGGTCTATCATCCTGATCTTCCTACCAATACTAACATTGGGAATCCTCTACCAAATAATCCCCCTCATATCAACACTAATACCCCACCTTCAAATACTAATGCACAAATTGATGCAACTCAAATTCCTTCTCAAATAGTTCAAAAAATGAACATCATGCAAACAACTAATCATTCTCAAATGATGCACATGCAACAACATTTATTACACATGACTAATCAACCACCTAAAGTCATTGTTAGGTTGTGGAGCTAAAAGCTTCAACTATTGCAGACATGGAGAGGTTTCTGAGTTCCAAAAGTACCGGTGTTGGTAGTGTAACCGACGTCGGTCACATACAATGCAGAAGGCAACCAGCATCGACAGGGAGTCAGCCGACGTCAGTCAGCACTAGGTAGATAGGGACCAACGTCGGTCACCTGTGTGTTCCAGAACTATTCGTTACACGAATAGTTAGTTGAATGGAGTGTTTGCATGTTAAAGGGCTAATTATAGTCTTGAGCTACGTTTCTAATTATTGTAATTAGAAGTCTATTTTTGTATGCATGGGATCCTATTTAAAGACCCATGAGGCATGTATTGTAATCAAGAAGGCAAGTAAAAGCATTGAAGCAAGGAAACAAGGTCAAGGAGATCTACAAGGTGTAAGGTCAAGGAGATCAACTGAAGCATTCAAGGAGGGGTTAACAACTCAGGTTGTTGAGTTGGTTGTGGTTGAGCCAGAGAGAGAGGGAAGAAGTTCTTGAGGTGTGGCAAGCCTTTGAGGTGGAAGAAGAAGTGGCATCTTCTTTATTGTATTTTCTTCTAAGAGTATTTAATACAAGATTGTGTATTGTCTCTCAAATTCTTTGTTGTTTCAAGTTTCTAGTTACTTAATCATTCTAGTATAATTTTGTGTTTAATTGCCTATAAGAAAGGTAATCAATTGTGCCTTCCTTGGAGGGGTTCCTAATAGTTGGTATCAGAGCTTAGGTTATAGGGAGCAGGTTATTATTTGATTATAGGTCATTCATAGGGGTTTCTATTTGAGTGGGAGTATAGCAATGGCAGAAGAAAGTAAGCTAAGAATGGAGAAGTTTAACGGCAAGAATTATCAACATTGGAGGATGCAGATAGAATATTATTTGTATCAGAAGGATTTGTACTTATCATTGGGTGGGGTTGCATGCAAACCCATAGATATGAAGGATGAAGAATGGAATGTTCTTGATCAGAAGGCTCTGGGATCCATAAGGTTGAGCCTTGCATCATCTATGATTTCCAACTTATCAAAGTGCAAGACAATGGAAGAGTTGATAAAATCTTTGGAAAATTTATATGAAAAGCCCTCAACTTCAAATAAGGTATTTCTTATGAAGCAGTTATTTACTTTGAAAATGTAGGAAGGTGGATTGGTACATACTCATCTTAGTGATTTCCATGGTTTGGTAAACCAGTTAGCTTCAGTCAATATTGTTTTTGATGATGAAGTAAAGGCTCTCTTAATTTTATGCTCTTTACCTGAAAGTTGGGATAGTTTGGTTATGGTAGTAAGTAATTTTGCGTCTGCTTCTAAAATCTTAAAAGTTGATGATGTTGTGAGTGTAATCTTGAATGAAGAAATACGTAGGAAAAACATAGGTGAATCATCAAGGAATGCTCTAAGTGCAAAAAGTAGGGGAAGGAAAAGAGAGAAGGTCGAGCAAGAGAAATCAAGGTCGAAGATGGGAAGGAGATCCAAATACAGAGGTGTCACCTGCTAGTTTTTTGGAAAGAGAGGACACACAAAGAAAGCGTGTTGGTTGAGGGATAAAAAAAATCAACATGAAGGTAATGAAGAAGCAAAGGATGCAGGTATTGTGGCACAGGATGCTCTCATACTTTCTTTGGATAGTCAGATAGAATCATGGGTTTTAGATTCTAGTTCTTCTTTTCATGCATCCCCAAACAGAGATTTGTTCCATGAGTATGTCTATGGATACTTTGGAGTGCTTTATTTATGGGATGGTACGCCTTGCCAAATAGTTGGCAAAGGGAAAGTGCAGCTAAAATTACAGATGGACAACACATGGGTGTTGAAGGAGGTTATGCATGTCCCAGTTCTGAAGCAGAGTTTGGTTTCTATAGGAAGGCTGGGTGATGAGGGATGCATAATAACCCTCACAGTGGATTCTTGAAAGGTTACCAAGGGTGCACCTATTTTAGCAAGAGGTAAGAAAGTAGGTACTCTTTATCTATCTACTTGTATTACTGATTCTACTTCTAGTTTATCTACTTCAGTTGTAGATTCAAAGATGTGGCTTAATAGGCTTGGTCACATGAATAAGAAGGGAATGGACATTCTTGATTCAAAAGGTATGAGTTCAGATTCGGAAGGCATAGATCAATTTCATTACAGGAAAAGAAAATTTGATGCTTTTGACAAGAACAGGGAAGCCTTGGTGTTTATGGAGGAGATGAGGGATAGAGATCAGTCACAGGGGCTGAATAATCCTGAGCAGGGTAGTATGGATAGGGGTTTAATCCAAGATGAGCTCACAGATAAAAAATTCATCACTTACAAGAATACACAGACATCGACGTCGGTCACTTGGAACTGACGTCGGTCAGGCAGATACCGACATTGGTCATGTGCAGACTAGCAAGGTCGATAGAGTCAGGCAGGAGAAGTCTAACATCAATTAGATAGGAACTGACGTCGGTAGAGGGGACACCAGTATTGGCTAGGGAAATGATGTCAATAGTTAGGGAGGGGTTCAGGGAGCCGACATCGGTCAGATGCAGACTGGGAGATGGCTGAGATCGGTCACTGGAATGGATATTGGGCAGACAGCAAGCTGTCAAGGAGTCTCAAACGCCCATATGGAGGTCAAAAAGGGTATGTGAACCTCATATTCATTATTCACCTTCTTTATTTTATTTTTTGCTTACTGATGGTTAAGAACCAAGAAGATATGAAGAGGCAATGCAGGTAAAATCTAGAAACAGTGGGAGCTTAGCATGGATGAGGAGTGTGAGTCCTTGGAGAAGAACCAAATAGGTATTTGTTGGTAGAGTTGTCAGCTAGAAGAAAGCACTAGATGAGGGATGGATTCCCAAGTTAGAGAAGAAAGTGGATGGACACATGAGACAGAAGGCTAGGGTATATGGTCTTGAGTAGGCTGTAGGACAATGGAGGTTTGACCATTGTATTTATCTTTATCAGGTTGGATAATACTAGTTACATTATCCTATTACTGTATGTTGTTGCTTCTTGAAGGGTTACATATACAGGGAGTTTCTGAGCTAAGGGTAAATTTAGTTCAGAGGTATGTCATGAAGAATTTGGGAGCAACAAAATTCTTTTGGCATAAGAGACATGGAAGATCACAGGTTGATTTTGTCTCCAGTGGGAGTTGTCAGAGAGTTCAGATATGGCAGGGGACTTGGATGACAGGTATAGCATCACAGGTTTTGTGGTGGTTGGTCTTCAAGAGTGATCTTGAAGAGGGATATAGAGCCAAGGGAAAAAACTAGATAGTGTACAGGTATAGGTAAAGTTGCAGCTGTTTATCTCTAAGTGGGAGATTGTTAGGTCATGGAGCTAAAAGCTTCAACTATTGCAGACATGGAGAGGTTGCTGAGTTCCAAAAGTACCAGTGTCGGCAGTGTAACCAACGTCAGTCACATATAGTGAAGAAGGCAACTGGCATTGATAGGGAGTCAGCTGATGTTGGTCAGCACCAGGAAAATAGGGACCGACGTCAGTCTCTTGTGTGTTCCAGAACTGTTCATTGTAAGAATAGTTAGTTGAATGAAGTGTTTGCATGTTAAAGGGCTAATTAGAGTCTCGAGCTACATGTCTAATTATTGTAATTAGAAGTCTATTTTTGTATGCATGGGATCCTATTTAAAGACCCATGAGGCATGTATTGTAATCAAGAATGCAAGTAAAAGCATTGAAGCAAAGAAGCAAGGTCAAGGAGATCTACAAGGTGTAAGGTCAAGGAGATCAGCTGAAGCATTCAAGGAGGGTTTAACAACTCAGGTTGTTGAGTTGGTTGTGATTGAGCAAGAGAGAGAGGGAGGAAGTTCTTGAGGTGTGGCAAACCTTTGAGGTGGAAGAAGAAGTGGCATCTTCTTTATTGTATTTTATTATAAGAGTATTTAATACAAGATTGTGTATTGTCTCTCAAATTCTTTTTTGTTTCAAATTTCTAGTTACTTAATCATTCTGGTATAATTCCGTGTTTAATTTCCTATAAGAAAGGTAATCAATTGTTCTTCCTTGGAGGGGTTCCTAACAGTCATCATGTCTCAACCAAATAAAAATTTTATCCCTCATACTATTATGTATGTCAATGGTAATATCATCCCTCAACCTCCAATGAATAAAAAATGCTTCAACATCTTCAAAATAAAACTCTAACCCCATTCATTATATCCATATATATTGGAAACATTTATCCAACTATCACATATAATGGGACTAAAGACCCTATTATCTTTCTTAAATATTTTGGTAATATATACAAGGAATGGGTCCAAATTAACACCTTTACTACCACCAAACTATTATACAAAACCTTTGTTGGTAATACACTTGAATGGTACAACCAACTTCCTAGACATTCCATCTCACAACTCAAGGATTTTTTCAATGCTCTAGTGAAGGAATTCCAACATGATGACCTTTTTTAAAATTACCTTATCCATTTCATCAATGCGAAGTAACTTCCTAATGAATTTTCCTACACTTTCATCAAATTATGGAAGTATCTAGCTCACAAAGTAGACCATAACATGAATTATGATACTCTTTTACAACTTTTATTACTTATCTTAAAACTCCCCTTCAATACAGAGTTCAAATCTTTTCCCCTAAAACCTTATAATAATCCTTAGACCAATTAAAATGATAATACTTTCTTATGACTCAATTTGAAACACCTCAAATAACTACTAAAGAACCTTTCCAATCATTTTCTCATAACATTGATTCATCTAAGCCTCCCTAACCTCAAAATAGAGCATCTAATTCAATGAATTTTAACCCAACCCACTCTCCCTTGAGTCTATAACAATTTAAGAATAAATTCCCACCCTCTAAACCCATGAACTTTTATCCTTCCACTCCTACTCCAAAATGGTACCACCCTGATAAATTTTATTGGTGGCATGTTACTATAGTTCATTCTCATGAGTCTTGTCATGATCTTCATTGATTTTTTCTTTCTTCCTTGCTTGGTCCACATTTCAATCTTGATACTGTTACACAACAATGTTATTAAGACTATCTTCAAGCTTCTCAAATTCAATATCAATAATCACAATCACATCTATATCAACTACCTAAAGAACAACAACTATCCCATACCTACACCTTATCCACTAGGTTTTTTTCAAACCATAGTTGATCCTTTTTTCTACACTAATAGGGAAAGGATAGATAACATGATCAACTTTAAACATATTATTGCATCCATTGAACCTCAAGCTCTTAGGCCACATGAACCAAAAGAGTACCTATTCAAATGCCTACTCTAAAAAATATCATACATGGTCCTCCTTTACCTCCTTTATCTCTTTATACCTCTCCTACACATCATATGTCACATTAAACAACCTTTAAATATAACAAACCAACACATTTACCTATCTCCAAATACACCTACCAACCCAATGCAAATAATTCTAATGATTCAATATTACCTCACTCTAGCTCACATGTTGGGCATCTTGTGATGCCCAACCACATATCCCTTTAGACTTTAGGGCATCTTACAATTCCCATACCTGAATCCACTTACCCATTGGGTTACCTTACGATTCCCATTCTTATTATACAATTCATAATAACAACCAAATTCAACTTCAAGAAACCTTATGATACTTATAGACTTGTATTTCACATGCTCATCTCTTAAATAGACGTTAGCATAAATTTTACTTGTCTCATGTTTCTTTATTTGTGTGAATTTTTCTTATTTTTAGTTACACTTTAATAAGCATCATTGTCACCTTTAGGTTCTTTAGTTTTCTTACACAATACATTGGGCATTTGTTTTTCATTTGGTCCTTATATATCTCCTTTATTTTCATATTTTTATGTCATTCTTTGCCTTAATTAGCTTTATGATTATTTTACCATTATTTAGAATTCACCTCATTAGTGTTAACCTTATGAGTTTCAATGTAAGACCATAGATAATACCTAGCCTTCCTCATAAATTACCATATTAAAACATCTTTAAAATATTTTTTTGGGATGACTACTACTTTCATCGGTGCTTGTGTTAGATCTATTGTAAGTTAGTATGGATTCTCTAGTGACATGACTATCATAACAATAGCCTCATTACTTTTCATAGCACTATTTTACCTACTTGTGATCAGATACAATCATATTCATCATTTTTCACTTATTACATAGATGGATCTCTTATGATCCCCATATTTCCCTTTCTTTTATTTGAGGCTCACATCGATCAATTTTGAGATTTCACACTTACTTATGGGAAAGTATAAGAGTCTTTATAGACCTTGGTCTTTAGGTCCTTTTCTCTAGTGACCAAGTGTAATCTCTATTGTGTCTTTAACTTATTTCACTCATGTTTGGTTATTTAAATCCATGTGAAAGAGGAGGAATAGAAAAAGCCAAAACAAGTTAACTACCCAATCATAAAATATAAATAAAAGGTAATGATTCAAAGGTAAAAACAATCTTAAAAGTTAATATCACACAACAAGATGTGATTAAAAGCACATATCCTATCTCCAATTAAAGCTCAAACTCCATAGTTGGCCTCACATAGAGCCGAGGTCCATTGGGGTGCAGTAGGCTAGTAGATTGGAATAGGATAATTCAAAAAAAGAAACTCTATGGTGATACTTACTTTCTCATGCTTGTACACAATATTCAAAATAGATTGATGGATAAATAAGGTGTCCTAAAGAATGAGGAACACATTATGGGAAGGTAGGTTCATTTAAATTTTCATGTATATAACCTTCATGGATTGATCTATGTACTTCACTTATTATCCTAAGCTTTGTGTTTATTAGTCAAAATGTCCTAAATCCTTAGAGTTAATAGTTCTTAGCCTTTCTCACTTGCCTAGTGTGTCTCATTATTACTAAAGATGTTCACATCAACCATGTGGCACCTCACATTCCTTATTTACATCATACTTTCCTTATATTCCCCTTATTGGATATCATTTTTAGCTGATCACATCTACTTTATTATGCCTCTTGGTTTATAGTTTTTGAGTTGCATTGTATGACCTTGGATAGGAGTAGGCCTTCTTGACAAACACCCTTACACCATTTTCTTACCACATCATCTCATTATCATACTAGTCATGTCATTAGGCGGTTATGTTTTTTATATTGCATCTTAGAACAAACACTAAGTTTGATTTTTCATCCTTTAGAGATTTTGATTTTCATTTATCCATCATGTTCTTATTTTATTTTTGTGGACTTCACTTATATTTCATATTACATTTGGAATTATTACATATTTATCTTTATGTATGAATTCTTCATGTTTATCTTCTATCTTGAATTACATTTCATTTTCAGTCATTCATATTTTTCATTATGTTTGATTTGACATGCTTATCTTACATGGGTTTAATTGTCACTTACTTCCATATATTTAATAGATTTGTCTTACATTGATATTTTATTTCTCATTCATGTTTTACATACTTCCCAATGTGATTTAGTATGTTATACATTCCTTCTTGCCATTCATGTTTTACATGCTTTCCAATGTGATTTCCTATGTTCTAAAATTATTTTTCATTCATTTACAATCATGTTGTCCTTCATTTGCCTTCAATATTTTAAACAATCCTAATTTTCCAATTTTCCTACGTCCCTCATATCTTTGTCTCTACTAACATTTTTCCCAAACTATAAACATTTTTCAAATCATGACACCATAGAGAATCTTTTCCATGACTATATGCTTATATTCCAAAAAAAAATATTTTTCACTCTTTTTTGCACTAATCTCTATAGGTTTACCTAATTTTCTTCACATTTGGACACTTCACATATCTTGTAGTCTCCTTATTTATCTACAAAACTAAGTTAAGTAAAGTTATGTGTTTTTCAATTTTTTCCTTTCATTTATCTTACTTTCTCCTTACTACATTTTACTTAGCATCATAGTTATATGTTATCATGTTTTATTCCTGAAGCACCATCCCATGTTACACTCACATGAAACATGATGAGCTTCCAGTGGGGCATATGTATTCACATAATATCTCCAAAATTTTATCACTTAATGATTATCTCTATCTTTCAATAACCCATTGAGACTTAATCTCTTTGAGTGTACACCTTAAGGTGTACATCGAGAAAAGGGTGGGCAGACCACTGGTGCTTCACATGATTGTTGTCCATTTTACCACTTATTATCTACACACTTGTCTTCTAAAAATTATTTCCATAATCTTGTTATTCTCTATTGTACACTTCTCAGTCATTTCCTCCTTTTGTCACCCTTTTCCTAGACTTAATCCCCTTTTGACTATTTATAATATTAGATCAACTAGGTAGACCCTATACTATTTTGGGTAAAATTCATTTAGGGTCTAAGTTGGCTCTTGGTCAACCTAGCCTATGACCTAGTGAATTTTTGTCCATAACTATACTAGGTTGACTAGGTCAACCCTATTGGCAAAAACTTTTGTAAGGGCTTAGGGTTAAATCTACCTATATATATAAGATCATTTTACCATTATTTAGAGAAGGGAAGAAAAAAATTAAGAGCTATTGCACATCTTTTTATCCACCATTCTACTTAAGGATCAAGCTTAGGGTTTCATAATTTATTTGGAGATACAGATCTTGTCTTATGGATAAGTCTTTTATATGCATTAATAGGTTGTGTAGCCTAGAGATGATTTATCTTTGTCATCCTTATATATAATAATAACCTCTTGTGAAAAACCTTATCCAAGGGAAATATTGAAGCTCAATAGGTTCATCTTCAATGGTAAGCATTCCTAAAATTTGTGTTCCTTTGTAAGATTAGATAGATATCCATTTGTACTTCTCTTCCATGCATTAGGATTCCATATACATTGACATGAGTATATGTCTCTTATGCATGTTTAATTTTATTATCTCTTACCCCCACTTTGTGCCACAAGATTTAGTGAGCACTAGATTAGATTTATTTACTTGTTGTTAGTTTACTGAGTATGAAAACATAAGGCTTAGTTAGTGTTATTGCATGATTATTCTTGACTAGAGGATTTGGAAACCTCCATATTATTGTTTATTGTGATATGAGATCCCCTAATTGGGTTTAGTAGATTCCCATATTGGTCATGTTCTTAATTATCTAATTTATCCTCAATTAGAAGTTTAAGTATGATATATCTTCTCTAATTTATGATTGATTTATAGATAACGATGAAATTTTGATTGCATATAGGTAGTCATAAAACATGAATTTTATATCCTCAAAACCTTCATGGAGGAAGTTGTAAGTAGTTATCAAGGTTTCTAAGAGTCATTTTGAAAATTCAAGTTCCCTTCAATAAAGCAATAATGATTGTAGGCCTAAAAGGCTAAGATAATTTGAAACATGAATATTACATGCAGATTTTATACGTATAATTTTGTCAGATTATGAAATGAGGTTATCAAACATGAGATATGCACTTACAGATCTATAATTATCCTTAAAATTTCCAAGAGATATTTCTTGAATGATAAAAGTGGAAGAATGGTTCCTAAATCCCCTCAAAATGCCTTCAAGTTAAGGATTAAAAGTTTCAATTTTAAGTAAACCTGTATAATGTCCTCAAATTAAGAGGATAAATTTCACTAAGGCTTTAACATGTTACCAAAATCCATTTAAGACCTCGTTATTAGATCTTTAGACATGACCAAAGAGCTCTGAAGAAACATTACAAGTTTGGTGATTTTGAGTTGTAGGATCCATAAAATGTTTCTTGAAGTGATCAAAGCATTAATGATCTCAAGGTTCCTTCACACTCACTTGTAGGCATGTCCAAGTAGGTCTTCATGTATGTTGAAGTAAGTTTATGAGGTATAAAAGGTGCATTATCTAAGTTCAAGGAAGTTTTAGGCCTAAAAGATAAAGAAATAAAGTTTTTACATGGAACTGTAAGACTCAAAGATAATCTTTAGGCTACCAAGGGAAACATGAAGGCTCCAAGATTATAAAGAGAGGTTTTTAAAAAAACCATGTACCTATAGACCAATAACCAAGGTCTAAAAATAAATCAAGCATAATGAAAGGCATGAGAAACTTTCAACCTTATTATCAAGTGGAATCAAGGTTTTAAATCCCCCAAAATGTCTCTTTTAAGTCTTTTAGCATTGAGAAAGCTTCAAGAATTCACCTACAAGTCTGCTACAGTAAGGGACAATGTTTCTAAGTTTTTCTCTAAGGTCTGAAACCTATTGAGAGTGCTTATAAGCCTATTAGTTTTGTGTTAGATATTTTAGCATGTTTATATAAGTTTTAAGACCTTCTCACAAGGTTCCATAAGAATTTAAGTCATTAAAGTAGGCTTATAAATTATGATTGATCAAGCAAGAGACCAAACAGGCCTGAAGCAAGAATGTAAGGTTTTTTAAAGCTAGAAAAGAGGGTATTGACCCATAAAACATATACAATACTTTAGGAAATGTCTAAATATGTTAAGGCTTATTAATAATAGTCTATAGGGTTTTAAATTCAAATCAAGTCCCATAAGCTTGCATACAAGCTAGTTGGCATATTCAACATGTTTATGACTAGGTTATAGGTTTTATTAGATAAATTTGAGCGATTCTACAATCAATTGTTATAGGTACAATCCACTGAGAGTGGGAGGGGTGAATCAGTGGTGACAAATAATCTAATTAAATTTCTAAACCCTTGCAAATACTTAAGCATTCAATAAAATCATTATTGAAGCTCTATTGATCATTCATAATAGTGAACAATGAACATAAAGCAAGATCACATACACAACACAAGACATACATGGAAAACTCTCTTGGGGAATAAAACCCACTCTCAAGCTTGTAAACACATGGAATACTATCCTATAAAAAGATCACAAATAAGAGACTAATCAAATCCTTTTGATCAAAAACCTTCAGCTAAGTCCTTCTGACCTACAACCTTAATCAGGTCCTTCTAATTAGAGGTATTTAGTGAAACCCTATTTCACAAGGAGTAACTACCCCTAAGGAAGATCAAGTCCTTTAGACCCTCCTTGAGATGAACTCTTACACCTTATACCTGATGTCTTTAACACCTGATGATGGACCTCTTGATTATTTCACCTTTGCATAAAATCTCTATCTCAAATAAGCCTCTCACATAGGCATGTCACAAACTATTTTCTTATTCACTCAAAATGTCCTCATATACACACTCAGACCTCTTTACATATCCAAAAACTATAAGAGCAATATATTGTCATCAGAAACATGATCTATAAATCATAAACATATTCCTTAATCTCCTTTTCTCATCAACCTAATAGATGGGCACTCTCACTCTCCTTTGCTTTCCTTCACTCTCCAACTCTCTCAAATCTTCCACCAAATTACTCACACAAAAGTATAGAACCCAACACATTCACTATATATAAAGAAATCATGAATTATTAAGTCCATAATAATTCTTGTCAACCATAATACATTCCTCCACCCTTAGTGCATCTCACATGGGTCATACTTGAGAAGCTACACGTTTTAATAAGGCCCTTGTAGATTTTATAGGTCTCAAGGATACCTATTCACCCATTACTCACACTATCAAATAAAACAAGAATAAAAGACCACTTTCAAATACATGGGTCTACTCCTTATGTCCCATTAGACATCCTCAAATAATCAAAATCAACTTAGCACACCTCTGTGTATGCTTAATAAACTCAAATAGAGACCTTATACACAGGAACATCATTACCAAACATAAAGTCAGCTTCTTAAGCATTTTTCATACTCAAGATAGATTTATCATACCTCCAAAATACTCACAAAGTAAGCTCATGGAGTCTACAACACACCCCAATAGCCAATTAAGCATGAAACATCAAAAAATCAACTATATAAGCTCAATAACTCTTCTTGGGTCACTTGAAAAATAAGCACAAAACCACATTCAACTTTTAATCTTAATATCTTTTTTTGCACACACTTGTAGATCCTTAAATCCATATTTCCAAATGCACCTTAGAGTCTTATACATATTTTATTTTTAATGCATGAGAAAAATTGTCTTCTAGCGAAAGATATGGCCCAAAAACTAGACACTAGTTTTCCCTTAAAAAATTCAAATGGAAATGGTCATAGTTAAACTTCAAACACTTTGCAATTATCTCATGTCCTTGCTACTCATATCAAATACACACTGTCAATTTATTCCAATATTTAATACATAGGTATCAGTCCTCAATCATTAAACCTATATCACTTTGGCCTCTTCTCATGTATCCTTGAAATGTTAACTCCATATGCTCCATCAATCTTTGTGGATCAACTAGGTCTTTAATGATCAATGCTCACCATTCGATCAATCTGTATAAATGCCCACTCATTTTTGGAACTTTATCATATCCTTTTTTTAGTCATTAAACAACATATAACTATCCTCATCTCACTACTTCCTAACTCCTTAGAGCAATATGCACTGTTGATCTTGTTGGAGATTTAACACTTTCAAAATTGACTATGGGGACCCCTTCAATATGCTTGAGTAGCCATTTTTGATCCTTAATAACTTCTTCTATGCTTTGATGTAGGATCTCAAATTTAGACCAAATGATCTCATTTTATAGGAGAATCTAACCATATGAAACATTGTTCCTAGAACTCTCATGCATGTGAGATATAACACATTAAAGTGCCTTCTCAAAAAATTCTATCATAGAGCCAACTATGTCAAAATATGTCTAGGAGACCAACTTTGCTCTTGTTTAACTTTTGCCTTACTTTAGTGTATGATCTCAAATTTAGTATAAATCAATTACGCTCAAAACCAAAAAATTGATATGATTAGATTCTCTTGAAACCTTCACATGTACAAGATATAACACCATCAAAATGATCACTCGGCTCTTTCTTACATATTAAAAAATTGGCTAAGTATGGGAAAACATAGTCAAACTACCTGGGAGAACAACTTTGCATATGCATATATTTTGATGTACTATATCACATGGTCTATAATTTTTTGAAAATGAACTATGATAAAAAATAAACAAACCCATATGATCACTTTATTTTTGAACATCCACACATATGATATATTCCATCATAAAACTACTTACTTGGCTCTTTCTATCCATATTACAAATTTGGCTAAGTATGGAAAAATAATGAATTCTGACTGAGAATACAACTTTACACCCTCATATCTTTGATTATTATTTTATGCATGAATTTATATATAGTTCATAATAACTAGGGACTATATTTTTCATAACCATATAACCAACTTCCCTTGACTCATTCACATGTGGCAATGGTGACATCATCAAACTGCCTACTCAAAGTTTCTACCACTGGACCCAAAGTGTCTAGATGAAAAATATGATTAAATATATGAATTCCACTTATGCACATAATCTATAAAAGCATATGTAATATCTTAGGGACCTCCTTCACATTATCTAATCACCATACTCATCCCTGAATATCTCTAACAAGTCAAAATTGAATATCAACCAAGCATACTCTAAGCATACTAGGATAAGCACATTGCACATTTTTTCATTGTTACTTAGGCTATAAAATAACCTCATCCACTCATAAGGAAACCTCCATTGCATCACCATGACATCATTGACAACTCTATAATAATGACATCATATATAGCAATATACAACTCAACTTCTCTCTCTTCAAGCACTCCCAAAATAAGAACTTTATCCCCCTTTGATATAATGACAAATTGGGCACTAAATAATATTGAGGACATGAAAAGACTATAAAATAGGAAAGGACCATCTTATAAATATGATACAAACTTCCCCTTACCTTGAGCCTACTTTTGCTTGTCTTGACAACTTCTTCTTACTTCATGTCAACACTCTCTTCAACAAAGCACTACAACCAATGAAGAAAGGACACATAAAACATTAAAAATTAATGGAACTTATGAAGAGAATTATAATATGGAATCCCCATAAGATTTATAATCCATTGCACATTTTGATAATCTTCATATCTCCACACACCATGAAGGACCACCATGCAAGCTTACCAACCTTCTCTCTCAAGACACTTCCATGACCACCAATAGAACATCATACCATTCACCAATTAGGAAACATTTCCTAAACCAACATAATAACTCACCTTGAAACATTCATGCTTTATTCTTTTGTAACAACTAAACAAAATCACTCTTCTTCTTACTATGCCTATCTAGTCTTCTTGTATCCCTACCTAAATATTGTATATCCCAAAAATTATAGTAGCCACACATTCTAGACCTAAAACTTCATATCTAGATCACTCTCATATTCCCCCTTAAGCACACTAAAATAAAATAACCAACTCATCATCTCCAACATACTTCCTTCACAAACCTATTGCCAAAGTAGGCCTCTAATTTGACAAAAACTTTAAAAAACTTGAGAACCACAAACCTTCAAATCTCTATGAATCTTTATTTAAACACCCATATGGCCCATTCAACAAATTAATAATCCTTATACCTCAACTCATAAGGTAGACCATTTTTCTAGTAAAGCCTAAAACCCTAAAATCTCAAAATAAACAAAGTTAACACATCACCTTCTAGTAAACATACACCTTTGAAACATCATGTACACCTAGAGATAACCATTACACACTTCTAGACCAAGATTTGAGATTTCACACCATTGGAACCTTGACTTACTATAACCAATTTTTCGTCTTGTAAGTTCTTAGGCACAAACTAGGAAACCTGAGAGAAAATAAAAATCTCCAAATAGACTTTAACATACCTTCAAATCATAAAACCACCTATAAAATGCTATAATAAGGTCAAAAAAAAAATTTATGTAGAAATATTACCTTGGAAAATCATAAATCCACCTTTTCCATTTGAGAACCTTCAATCTGACCTTGCAGACTATTCCAACTAAAAAACACCATAATAACACTTGCTTCTCCACTTGAAAGGAGTCTCTTAAGAATCATAGATAGAGACACCTTGTATACCTCAATTCTCTAAAATAAATGTAATTCCTCTTATTCCTTTCTTAGATGATATATATAGTTCTTATTCTTCTTTGGCTTTAGAGAAACAACTTCCTTAACTACTACAACATTCTCCTTTTCTTCTATGATTGGATTATCAATATATGGAGATAACATATATTTATGGCATGCCTATTCATCTAAAGAATCTTACTTGAAGCTTGGATCATCATATCTAGGCACTTGTTCAACAACATCATAGTGTTCACTTAGATCTATACATACCTTAGAACTAGCCTCAACTAGTACCTTGGTCTTCTCCTTGAGCTTTGATTCTTCATTCTCAACATGAGTAGATAATGAGACCTCTTGGGATTCTTCAACTTCTTAAGCATTCTCCACCATAAAAAAAATTACTTGGACATGCAATCTCATCAAAATTCCTACTTACCACCTTTGGTCTCCATGATTTCACTTACCTTCTATCTTGAACTCTACGAGCCTAATAAAAACTATTATGTCTTATAGGCCTCTACTTGTAGAATATAGTAATGTGACTTCTCTATTTATAATTAAAGAACAACAATTTTTTTAAAAAAATCTCTTTCTACCTTTCCATATTTGGATAGAATCTTGAAATGTGTATAAGTTCATAATAACTATAGCATTTAATATCTCTTAAAGGAAACTTAGCTTGTTTTAACTTAAATGATAATGTTTTTCAAAATGTTCAACAATATGATAGTTGAGGCACTCAACTTGATTAAACCTTTTGACTGATGATCTCTATCATAGTTCCATGAAAATTTATTTTTGGTAGGTCTTCTACATTCTTTATATTTATGCTCAAACTGATTACAAGCATACCAGTAACCATTAAAATGTATCATGGCATTTAGTTGCTTATTCTGATTTATATTCATTCTATCAGCACCCTCATTCTTTATTTGATAATTTGTCTTTAAAGGTTGACTATCCTTGTTCATATTAGTCTTCATCTTATCTTGATTTGTAGTCTTTGGTTCTTCATTATATCTAAGACTAGACTTATCACTTGCATGCTTTTGATCATTCAGAATGTTGTCTATATCACTTGAGCTCTTTTCAAATCTCACAAATGACATTACCTTACTAGATACCTTCTCTAGCTCAAATTTCAATGACTCATTTCCAATTACATACCCATTCATATTCTTTAGCTTTTAGGCCTGTAGATAGAATTTCTAATTAATATATAAGATGCTTGATCATATCTTCATATTCCTTGGAATCTTCATCCATTCTTTCCTCAAACACACTAAATTGATCCTCAAAGTCCTTGAGTTTAGATTTCATCTTCTTATTGATATTTTTTTAATCTTTAGTTCTTCATGAACATTTGTCAATGTAGTCTCATATTCCACCTCATCTTCATCATCATCTAAATCAGTCCAATTAGACCCCTTTTGATGTGATCAACTTCCTTCCTTAGCCATAAATAGAGCTTCATCTTTAGTAGAACCATCATATTCATGATCATATTTTGAGTCACTATCTTCACTCTCATTTGATGATCTATAATATTCTTTGGTGTATAGACTCTTCTTGTCCTTGAAGTACTTCTTCTTGTTATCAAACCTTATGAATCCCTTTTTGCTTTTATCATACCTCAAATATCTCTTTCCATCATTATGACCTTAATCATGCTCTTCATCATCATCCTTCTTATACTTATGAGGGCACTTATTATCAAAATATCCTATCTCACCATAATTGAAGCATTTGAGGAGTAGTTTACCTTTATACTTGCCTGAACCTATTCTCAATTTCCTTGATATCAAAGTAATTAGTTCATCCTCATTTATATCAAAAATGTCATCCTCATTTAAATTCTTACCTTAAGACTTTTTCTTTGTATTCATTTCAGTCTTGAAAGTTGCTTCCTTATTTAGTGGTATATCATCATTCTACCTCATCTCATAGGTAGTGAGGGTGACATGAAATTGATCCATCTTCAACTGAGTAAGGTCATGACTCTCTTCTATAGCAAATAATTTAGGATCAAACTTAGGGGATAGAGACATTAACACCTTTTAAACAATAGTAGTCTCTTTAAGATTCTCTCCAAGACCTATTATGATGTTCATAATTTCATCAACTATATGTAAAAAGGATGCCACAATATCTTATTCATTCATATTGAGACTTTCAAATAAAACTAAAGTTGGATTGGCTTAAGGAACATAAGCCCTTATAATGCTTCACATTAGCTTTCTTTAGTTGGTTAAAAATATGTCTTGATCACATGATGTCAATTGAACTCAAAATCCCTTGCTTATAGTGTATAAAGGGGCGATGGATGAAAGATGGAACATTCTTTTGAAACTAGCATGCCTCATCTATAGGTTTCCAAAGAGTTAGTATAAACAAGTTTGTCATACAAAGTGTAGACTGATCAATGCATGAATTATACTCATGAGATCCAATTATAGATTTTAAGACTATTTTATTTATGAGATCTAATTTTGGCTTTCAAAAATTTCTTTTGATTTTTCTATTGCTTGAAAATCGGTATTTTGCTTAATTTCTTAGGAGGGTTGGGGAAGCTAATCGATGCAGGAAGCTTTCAAGAAATTTATTGTTTTGACAAATGCTTTACTCAGCCATACTTTAAGGGATTAGTCTAAGGTTATATGCTTTATTTAATGATTTTGATAGTTATCCTTCAAGGGAGTATTACACCTTAATTTAAGCAATTTCAAATATGTTTTTAACATTTGTCCTTTAAGGGAACATCCTATGAATACTAGGAATGACCCATGATTTATATTGGTTTGGATTTTGATTTTTGTTTGTGTGATTTTTTCTTGACATAGACATGCTTATATATTTTTGAGGGTTCACCTTTATGAAGTTAAAAATAAAAGCACAAGAATATTGATTAGGTGAAAAGAGGTTTAGGTGAAAATGATCATGGAAATGTGTCCTATAAAAGAGGCATAAAGTACCATGAGAATCATGCCATGGGTAGAGCTGTGGTACCCATCATTCAAGATTAGGCTATAATTGTGATGGATAATTACTTGATTCAATTTTAATCATTTACCCATAAAATAGGGAGATGGAATGTGGTTTTAAAATCAAGGGATGAGCTTAAGTTAGAAAAAAGATGAGTTTGATCATCTTTAACAAAAGAAAGGATGTAGATGAAAAGCATTAAGGGGATCAGGTTCTGGGTTTCCCTCAAGAGAGGATAATTGGTAAGCATCTAATCCATACATGTGGGTTATGATATAAGGTCCAATATATTTGTAAGCAAACTTGCCCCACTTGCTTTTTTCCATATTAGTGACATGTTACTTTTTATTTAGGATAAGGTCTTTGATGTTGAATTATCACACTCTAAGGTATTTGTTATAGGCATATTTGATAGGCTCATGATAGATATGAAGATGGGTAAGGGTGGCTAAATGAAGCTCATCAAGTAGCTCAAGCTAGGCTAAATGGTGCTAATGAGAATCATCTTTAGAAATGAAATCTTGTAAAGATATGCAAAGAGATGGGATTTTGACCTTGAGAGGTGAGATTGCCTCTATGCTAAACATAAGAAAGAATGGGGTGGTACTTGTAGGGGTTTAAATGCTAGTATGATATGCATATAAAGCCAAGGGAATGTGTAAATTCCAATAATGACTACATGAATTGACCATTTTAGTGAGCATGTTGTTAAGAATTTTATTAGAGGCTTTTACTTGTCTATTCACTTGAGGGAGATAGGGCGAGGAGAAACTTAACTTAATATCAAATACATCAAAAAGACCCTAGATTTTTTTTTAAATATTTACCATTGTTGATGATAATTTTGTGACGAACATCAAAGTGGAAGATGATGTGATGGTTCATGAAGTCATCAATATTTTCCAATTTGGTTAAGACTAAAGGAATAGCCTCTACCCATTTGGTAAATTACTCAGTCATAGTGTTGATAGAATGGTTTCACTATGAATAATAGGGGTTAATTTCACTAATAAGTACTAGACCCCATTATGAGAAGGGCTAAAAAATAGTGGATACACAATGATTATGACTAGGTCTGTGATGCAAATTGGCATGTTTTTGACACTTATCATAATTTTTCACATAGTCACAATAGTCTTGGTTAAGGGTAGGCTAGTATAAGCCAAGGAAATGGATGTGTTTAGCAAAAATGAGGCTGCTAAAGTATCCCCCATATATACCATCATGTGTTTCCTTGATAGCGTGAGAGGCTTCGTGACTTCATAAGAAATAAAAGAGGAGACCATCAAAGCCACATTTATAACTAATTCCCCCCATAATGGTGTAACATGAGGTACTTTAGATAAATGCTCTTTGAGCATTCATAGAAAGACCAGAAGGAATGATGGTAAGGTTAAGATAGTTGAAGGCCTATTGATATGAAAGGTTAGGTTAGGTCTCTCCCACATTAAAGATGGTGGGATAGTCTAGTTTGACATAAGAAGTTTAGGTAAATCTATGGATAATGATAGATATATTAGAGTTAGATGGTGTAGACAAGATTGGGAGGTAAGGGAAGCCATGGTGTCATTGAACTTGTTGGTAGATCATCAGATTAACTAGATGTGATAGTGTTCAAATGATGTTAAGATTTCATCACTTAGTTGTTTGTAATATTTCAAAACATCATTCTTACACTGGTAAGATCCATTGATTTGATTTGTAGACGAGGAATTTGATGATGAAGGGGAGATTAGTATTGTGTCAGTGGATAAATCAAATCAAAAGCACACTAAACTAACACCTTCATGCCTAATTACTAGGGTTAGCTTAATAAAAAAAACATATTAAAAAAAAATATTAAAAATTAAGGAAAAACAAGAATCCTTCACCTTCCTTGGATGCTCCAAATGCTTTGTTGTAGTGACTTTCTTAGCTTGTGCTCATGAATTCTTCATCAAAGGAGGCTTGGATATCTCCTCTTCTCCTTGGCACCTTGTGGATTTAGATTGGCTTAGATAAACAATTTGGAATTATAAAACAAAGATTCAATGATTTTTGAATGCATTTGGGAATTATAAGTTTGTCATAAATAGCTTAAAATTCCATAGGCAAGGCCTCCTATTTATAGATTTTTGGAATGGTTTGAGGATCAACCATGACTATCCATCTCAAGATTGAGATGTGTAGACATGAATAAATCCAAATATGAAATTCATTATACAAATATCTTCGTTAATATTTGGGATAGAGGGGTATTGAATAGGCATAAAGGGTCTTAATGAGGCATAGAAGACCCATAATCTTGATATTTTATGCTTTTATGGCTTATGGATGCCACCCCATATGATGATGTCACTTGATGATGTAGTTAATAAAAATCATTTTTAAATAAATATTTATTCAACAAATTCCATGTAAAATTAACTTAAGGTCCTAATTTTGTTTAATTATCCTAAAACATGATTAGTCAACTTTAGTGCAAATTTTGGCTCTTGGTGCACAAATTAATCAAATTGGTCAAAATGTCTTGTTATTAGTCCAAAATTTGATTAGATTGGAATTAGAAGTCAATTTTAGATGCATTAGATCCATTATCCCATTTAGGGTATTACCAAAACCAAATAACAAAGGCACATGTCTTGTGCAAGAGATTTGATAGAAAAGAGCAATCTAGAGCACCGAGATGCAAAATTGGCATTTTGACTCAAAATGATCTGATCAAAGTTAGCTAGTCCATAAATTAAATTACCCCATTTAATGATACTCTAGCCAATATTGGTACTTTAATATATCAATTTCAACTCATTTAATGCATTTTAGTGTTTTTAAGCCAAATTGTGCACTTTGGTAGAAATTGGTCAAAAGCTTGATTAGAGGTTATCAGTGGCTAGATTTAGGTGTCTAAGTTTGCCCCTATTTGGGAAGATGTTTCAAACCATAGGCAAAGAAATATCTTCTCAAATAATGAAAAAATACATGTATGCCAAAAATAAGATGATGGTTAAAGAACAAAGCTCCAAATTATGTTTGGGAAGCCTAGGATGATGCCCCCTTAAGGGAGTGGTCATCACATTTGTTGATAAATGGTTCCTCAAAAATAAATAAGAAGAAAGGTGTAATTAACCCATGCTTGAGATTAATCCAAATGAGAAAATTCTTGCATGCATTGAGTTAAAACATATAATAATTTTCCCAAAGGTGGTTATAGTTAGGAATAAAAGTAAAAATAATGATTTGCCCATAGGAAGTTATAATCAATAAGAGGACCTAGATTGGCTAAAGATGATGGTGCCCTAGTTAGTGTTGATTAACAACCATAACTCAGACTTAAAACCTAAAATATAGATTATAGATGAGTGGTCATAAAGTGATGAAAGAGATCAATAGAGGTATGAGATTGATCAATAGAAAATGATTGAGTTGTACCTACTAATGAGGAGATGCTCATCCTTATTAGCAATGATATAACTAGAATGTCCAATGGGATAATTTGATCAAGGGTGGGATGGAAGGATTTGCTAAGGTACCAAGGAGAAACTTCTATGGATCCATTGATTGTAAACCTTCTCAAAGCTAATTTTTGATATAGCATGTGATGGTAGGAATCGTGATAGAACACCATAAATACTTGGCCAAAATATTCATAAGGATTGAGTCCCAATCCAATAAACACTCGAAAATAATGTACTAATGATAAATACCATGATGACAATGTTGACATATGAATATGGATAGACTCAAGAATAATGTGTGTAAGGAAATACCTAATGCATACATATAGATTGAGTCAAAGAAACAGTACTGAAAGTAAACAAATAGGCAAGCAAAAAACAAAAAAACAAACAAAAAAAAGTAAACAAACAAACTTGAAATAAAAAAATAAAAAAAAGCTTAAAAATAAAAGCAAAAGAAAGCATCCTAACAATGACCATGCCCTAGTAAGGTAGAAAAAAGGATAACTGATTAAGCTTAGATAGGACAAATGTTTTTGGTAGTTTTAAATATTTGAATATTTTTGGATTTTTTAGGTATCTTAACTCGATCGATAATGACAAGATATTTGCTCATAAAATGATGAGAGTGTTTGACTTAGGTTTCTCTCAAAAGGGTGAGAGTGTATGTAAAGGAGGACTAAGGTGACCTCAACGTGAATTGAGAATGGCCTACATATTCTTAAAATGACCTCAAGTCATAGTAATTCCATACACACAAAAGGTGGAAAAAAACCAACTAGGTCCCAACAAGTTCTCAAATTTACTAAATGGCTAGTCAAATGAAAATAGTGATGGCAAGGTGATGTGGTAATGCATGGTAAACAAGTGTTTCCCCTAGTTTTCTCATTAGTAGTTATAACTAGGATACAATGAAATAGGTCAATGGTACTAATTTGCCCATAGGCGGTTGTAATTAGTAGCAACACTGGTGAGACATTGATTTGCCCATGTGTAGTTATAATTAGGCTCACATAAACAAACTTGATATAGGATAGAAAATGAAAGATATCTTGCTAGATAAACTGACACACTACTTTCATATATTGCCATTGTAAACATGAATTTGATAAAATTTGAAACTTGATCAAAATCCCGTCATGAAAAGTGTGATAAGAATGAAAGTAAGCAAGAACAAAATAGGATTGGGTATGATGACTAAGAATAGTTTTGGTCTAGATAAGTATGGAATGGTTAGATGGCACAGTCTTGATAAGTATAATAATGGGTTTTTATAGATTGGATAAAATGGTAAGAGGGTTCGTAGAAAGTTAGATATAATTCTAAGATGGTTTTGCACAAGTGATGGGGTAAATGGAAGGATATGTGATAATGGTAAAAGGAAATGTAACAATGACAATGGCATGGTAATGTGAAATGATATGGTAGATGTTTGGTTCTATCATGGGTATGGTTTTTGATTTTGTTATTCCTACTAATGGGGAAATAGACATCCTAATCAACAAATGATACAAATAAAATACTTGATCATGTTAATTGTTATCCCACACATAATTTGAATAGTTACTCCATCAAGAATTGCCTATAGATTTGGATTTTGACAATGTTGTTGTGATATTTTTTGGTCATTAGTTTTGATTCCTTCAAATGTTAAGACAAGGTATCTTTGTAGCCTCTACAAAGGAAGTGTAACTATGGTTGGTAAACAAGGACAAATAATTGATGGTAGGTTTTATTGTGAAATGGAATGGTAGATCATAATGGAATGTATAATGGTGAGGAAACAAATGAATATCAAGACTTTCAGTCACATGTAATGTTTTTGATGTTGGATTTGACATAATTTTAGTTATGGCAAGGCTAAAGACTTATTCTCTAGATAGGACCATTATATTTTTCTCTTGTTTGGGTTAGAGAGTAGATACCATATAATTAGGTTGTAGATAAGAAGCTATTTTGATTTGATCTTTGATTTTGTCTTCATCAAGCATTGAATAAATTTTGTGCTCAGCTATTGGTTCCTCAATGAGGTTTTCACCAATTAAATTGTCTTGATTGTCTTGTAGCACCTCTGAGAAGGTTTCACTAATGAACATTGGATTTTGACTTTGATTTTCTTCTAGCACTTCTAAAACATTTTCACTAGAAGATGCTGATTTAGAACTTTGATTGTATCCTAGCACATTTAAAAAGGTTTCACTAGAAGAGTGTTCTTATACATGAATGTGGTCTTAACCTCCTTACTCTTCTTCAATTTTTATGTCACCATGGATGTAGTTCAAAAAAGTGTGATTCTATCAATCCCAATCAACACTTATGGGACATAGAATGTTAATAATATATCTATCTTGGTTGATGGTAATGGCATGTCGAATGGTAATGAAATGGGTGTTGGTATCATAATCCTTGTAGAAGATACTAGTATAACTTGTGTCAATTCTGAAGTAATCATCCTCAAAAACTATAAAAGGATCAAAAAGGTATTCAAATTGATCTGTGAGGTACACATAACCAATGTTGTAACAACCATAAACATATTTTTCTTCTAAATCTAATTCTAACTCAAGGGACTTTGAATTTGATGTTGAGACTGACATTGATTCTAATTATAATGCTAAATCTAATGTTGATCTAAGAATAGAACCTAACTCTAAATCTGATTCTTCATTTAATGGGTACTCGATTATAATGATGTCTTGTTGAATGCTCGGTATTGGACAAGTAATGACCTATGATGGCATAATGGGCTCCATAAAGACTAGTTTGTCAAATTGATACTCCTCTATAATGGGAAATAGGTTAAGAGACAAATACTCAAGGACTAGCTTATCAAAGGGAGACTCTTGAAAAATAGGCATATAGTCAAGGTAATGATTTTCCCAAAGGTGATTATAATCATTAAGAAGTGACTCAGTAAAGACTAGCTCATCAGAGTGAGACTCCTCAATAATTGGTATAGGATCAATAGGCTCATCAGAGTGAAATATCTTTAATTATTTGTTCTCTTGGCCTTGGTTTCTAATGAGTTTGAAGATACCAGTTTTGAACATAGATTGGTCTTTGAATGATTGGATCAGTTGAGGTTTGGATGGGGTTGGTAATGGAAGAGGAATGGCCTATGATTGGATAATGGTAGGGCATTAGGGAGCATTATTTATTTCATGAGCCAAAGTAAAAGTCTTGAGATGGTAATGATAGGGCAGCGTGGAGCTTGATTCTTGCACAAGTCAAAAGACTAGGTCTTGTAATGATGAAAAGGTGGTGTGAAGCTTGGTTTCTTGCATAAGCCAAAGTACTAGGTCTAGGAATGGTATTTCTTAAATATTATAGAGCTTGATATCTCATATAATCCAAAGGAGGGTTAAGGGTAGTTTATGATTTGATAATAAAAGGATATCATGGAAATTGATTACTTGCACAAGCTAAAGCATCTAAGTCTTAGTCATAAACCATATCATCCCAGTCATGAGTTGGCTCATAAGTTGGTTATTGACTTTGTTCTATGTACTTAATATTACAAAGAAGGTATGGATCTGTATCCCAAACAATATTATCTATAGTTGGGTCTTCAAAGTCCTCTTCATAAGCCTCTTCATGCCAATCAAGGTCTCAATTTGGATTTTGTGGATTTTGGCTATGTTCTCCATATGGAGTGTTGTAGGGAGAATAATAAAACTCCTTAGAAAATATTTATCTATAGGGATTCCTAGTGGGATTTTGTAAAACCATTCTATTATAAGTTGGATTGTCTATGACTCCATCATAAGTGTATCTAGACATATCTGCATAAATGATGGAATGTTTGAAACAAAAAGGCTTAGATTTCTACAAAGTCTAAAAAACTATCCAAAGTATAAATGGTTCAAACTTGGTCTAACTTGGTCGAAGGGGTGGAGTTGTATCTCCAATATGGTCTAAAAGCGGAGTTGTATCTCCAAAATGATTTGTGCTAAGACTTGGCATAAAATAGTCTAACATAAAATTTCATATGCACAAAATTTCAAGCATCTAAATAAAAAATTGCATGTTAAATTTCTATGTCCAAGCGTTCTAAAGAAGGTCTAAACTAGGAAAGTGAAAAGAGTCACTAGATTTTTTGTCCAAATGTGGAGTCAAAAGCTAGGATCAAATAGGCTATGCTAGGACTTTTGGCCAAATGACATAAAAATATAGACTTGAAACAAAGGTATCATGTGATTTGATTTAATCTAACAAGTTTGGAAATAACTTTGACATAAACCCAACACACAGAATCAAACATAAACATGATCAGTTGGCATAAAGCATGAGGCAAAAGGATTTTGGAGAAAGGTTGTGTTCTCCCAAATAAAGGTATAAATGATGATGAGGATAGGTTTTGAATAAACAAACCATCAATAGTTTTTAAATTTGAGTAATTGATTAACCAAATTTATGCAACCCAAAAGAGAAAGATCTATGTATCATCCTGATGAATTGAGGCCTAAACAAAAATCAATCAATGTTTGAATCCAAACATGACAAAGTTAATTGAAAACTAGGATTTGACTAAATAATATATATAAGATTGGATAACATAATGGCAAAAGACAAAGGTCCAAATGGTATACATGACATGGTTTGAAACAAAATAGTTTTTGATACAAGGTAAACTAGTCTTGAAATAAATTGAGTAGACTAATGACATAAACATGCTCAAATGATGTGAAATATGTTATGTTTAAAAGACTCAAAAGGAAAAATGGTTTAATATGATTTTGGGAGCATAACACTACCCTCTGCAACTCAAATTGACAAAAACATAAACAAGTTTAGCAAAAATTTCAAGTCACAAGTGTGGTGTAAAACGGCCAGCATAACACCTCTTTAGACAAAAGATTGACATATAAACAAATTGATTTTGACATGGATTATGAACAAACAAACAAGTTTTAGTCTCAAAAAATACCCAAAAAAAATGACCAAAATATACTAAGTATAATAATCCAAATCCTAAAAAGGGTATTGCAATGTGGGGTTCACTAAACTATCAAGCTTTCAAATGTTTCTAGGGGAATCAATTACACAATGACTTTCACATCAAATGATGCAAAAGAAAAGAACAAAAATTGGGTGTCCATGGCCCTTATCTTGTTGAAAAAAGGTCTATTCCTTTTTACAACCACTACATCCTATTGTTCTCTCAGTGTAGTGTGATGTCCAAATTTAGATATGTCTTGTGTGTAACTCAAAAGGAATGGATGAGTTCAATGTCGAGAGATGAAACCCTAGGTCAAATCTTCCCTAAAGAACTCATGGGAGTAACGAATTACCCCTCACAAGCCAAGTTTTCATGAAATACAATAATAATAGAAATACTTTAAGGTCATTTTAAAGGTCACCCAAATTTTGACAAGTTATTGGGGAGTGCTTTAGATGACATTCTTTCTGAGCCTTGGACTAGGATTTTTGCAATAAAGATGGCACTTTTGATTCCAAGGGTTCCTTAAAGGGGAAAAATGGAAGAAAATACATTCACAAACCTTATATTTTCTTTAAAAGTTTTAATTAAATAACTATTGAAAACAAGAATTGACAAGTGTGTTCAATTTTAGAACCCAAATGAAAGATGTGGTGGTGTTATTTTGACCCCTTCATCTTCAGTTGTAACTTTGAAAGCATAATTATCAAAGCATTCACTTAAGCATCTAAATTTTTCACTAAACACAAAAATAAAATTTCTAATTAATTTTAAAATACTCAAATTAAGTGTAAAAGGCATTGATTTAGTTTTCTTAGATGACTTTCCATGTAGATCCTATAAGAAAAATGTTAGCACTTTGTTTAGCCTTGAAGCACATTTATCAAATGAGGTAACCTTGAAGGGAAAATTATATCAATCCAAAGGCAAAATATCAAGAAAGAAAACACGTTATATTATAAAATTTTATCACAAATATAAATAAAATATTGATAATAATAATAATAATACCTGCAAACAACAAATTAGAAGGCTAAAAATAAAACATAAAACATAAAAACTTGCAGTCAGTATTTTTAACATAACTTTCAAAATATAAATCAGTTTGCCATGAAATTTTGAGAGGTTGTAAATAACTCTAGGAAACATGTATCTAAGAAATTTTAGGTCCAAAAAATCAATAAAAAAGGTTATCAACTCTGTTATAACCATTTTTACTAGAAAAATACAAAACAAAAAGTGACATTCATTAAAATAGCTATAACTTCTAAAATATAAAGGATTGTTTTGTGAAAATTTTATAGAATATCAATGACATATTTATATATATGAATTAAAAAAAATTATAAATAAGTATTAATTAAATAAAAATTTATGACTTCCTTATTGGCAATTTTTACTCAAAGCAAAATAACAACAACAAAGAATCAAAAATATGAAACACAAAAAAGTTTGTAGATTGCGCTCTCATGAAGATCGTCCCACTGGGAATGACATTAGGTAGACTAGGAATTTGATGATTAAGGGGAGATTATTATTGTGTTAGTGGATAAATTAAATAAAAAGCACACTAAACTAACACCTTCATTCTTAGTTACTAAGGTGAGCTTAATAATAAAAAAAAATAATAAACACGACTAAAAAGTAAGGAAAAACAAGAATCCTTCACCTTTATTTGATGATCCAAATGATTTGTTGTAGTGGCTTGCTAAGATTGTGCTCATGAAGTCTTCATCAAAGGAGGCTTGGATATCTCCTCTTCTCCTTGGCACCTTGTGGCTTTGGCTTGGCTTGGCTCAATAATTTGGCAATATAAAACTAAGATGAAATGAGTTTTGAATACATTTGTGAATTATAAGTTTGGAATAAAAGATCTTAAAATTCAATAGGGAAGGCCTCCTATTTATATATTTTTGAAATGGTTTGAGGATCGACCATGACCGTCCATCTCAAGATTGAGATGTGTGACCTTGAATAAATCCAAATATGAAATTAATTATACAAATATCCCCATTAATATTTTGGATAAAGGGGTATTAAATAGGAATGGAGGGTTTTAATGAGGCATGAGAGACCTATAATCTTGATATTTTATGCATTTATGGCTTATGGATGCCACCCCATATGATGATACCACCTGATGATGTAGTTAATAGAAATCAATTTCCAATAAATATTTATTCAACAAGTTCCATGTAAAATTAACTTAAGGCCCTAATTTGGTTTAATTAGATTAAAACACCATTAGTCAACTTTAGTGCCAATTTTTGCTCTTGGTGCACAAATTAATCAAATTGGTCAAAATGTCTTGTTATTGGTCCAAAATTTGATTGGATTGGAATTGAAAGTCAATGTCAAATGTGTTGGATATGTTATCCCTTTTAGGGTGTTACCAAAACCAAATAATAAAGGCACATGTATTATCTAAGAGATTTAACAAAAAAGAGAAATATAGAGCACCCAATTGAAAAATTAGCATTTTGACTCAAAATGATCTGATCAAAGTTAGCTAGCCCATAAATTGTATTACCCTATTTAATGACACTCTAGCCAAAATTTGTACTTGAATATATTAATTTCAGCTCATTTAATACATTTTAATATTTTTAAGCCAAATTGTGCACTTTAGTGGAAATTGGTCAAATGTCTGATTGGAGGTTATTGGTGGCCAAATTTAGGTGTCTACATGATTGAAAAAAAGTTGGGAGTTACTAAAGATGTTGATCATTTTGACTCCCACTACTAAGATACTCCAAAGTCCTATCACTAGGGCTTTATACTCAGCGATGTTGTTAGTACATTCAAAGTCAAGCTTGAAAGATAAAGGAAGAGGTTCATCATGAAAGGAAATAAGGATAATTTCATCTCCCCCACCATGTTGACACTTTGATCTATCAAATAACATGGTGACTTGAAAGGTGAAGTCCACATGAGAGAGGGTCATGATGGACTCATCAGGGAGCTCAAGAGGAGGAAGTTGGTTACCTGCTAATGATGATTTAGCCAATTATTCAATAATGGATTTACCTTTAATTAACTTTTGTTGAAGGAAATAAATTTCAAACTTTGCTAAAATCATGAGCCACTTTGACATACATTGGTTTTTATATGGCTTGGATTGCATATACTTGAGTGGATTGGTATTGGTTATGACATAGGTTTTTTGGTTAAAGAGGTAGTGGTGAAGTTGGGTGGCCGTGAAGAATAAGGTTAAGCAAATTTTCTTAGTATGGGTGTACTAAGTTTCATACTCTACAAGTATTTAACTAATGTAGTACATGGATTACTATTTGTGTTGTTCATCCTAATGAACAAGATTTGCCCCTAGGGTTTGGTCAGTGATAGAGTTTCAAAGTTAGAAAGGTTGGTCATCCTTGGGAGGGGTGAGGATAAGTGGAGATAAAAGGTACCTTTTGAGTGAATCAAAATCCTTTTGATAGCTACTATTCCACTTAAAATTTACATCCTTCTTTAGAATATGGTGGAAGGGTTGGCATCAGTTAAGAAGTTGGGAGATAAAGTGATGAATAGATTGGAGCTTCCCCTAAAAATTATGGAGTTGCTTAAGGTTGATTAAAGGAAGCATGTTAAGGATGGATTTGATTTTGGTAGGATCAACTTTGATTCCCTAGAAGGAAATGATAAAGCTAAGAATTTTTCCTGATAAAACCATAAAAATGCACTTTTAGGGGTTAAGGTATACATAATAATGGATAAATCACTCAAAGATGATCTTAAAATAGCCAAATTATCCTTAAAATATTTGGATTTCCCAAGAAGGTCATCCACATAGTCTTCTAAAATCTTGTGGATAAGGTCGTGGAAGATATATGTCATGGCATATTGGTAGGTTACACCAATGTTCTTTAGTCCAAATGACATGACCCTATACTAGAAGGTTACCCATAAGGTGATAAAGATGATTTTGTGATGATCTTCGAGGGAAATTAAGATCTGATTTTAACGTAAGAATCCATCTATGAGAGATAACATCTCATGGTTGGTTTTAAGATCAACTAACTAGTTAATGCTTGGTAGAGGAAAACCATATTTGGGGCAAGTAAGTTTGAGGTCATGAAAGTCCACACAAATGTGTAGTCCCTCTATGTATTTGGTGATAGGCATGACATTTGAGACCCATTAAGGATAGTCAATAGGTTAAATTAAATAGATAGATATTAGATGTTGAAGCTCTTTTTTGATAAGAAGGGTTATGCGAGGGTGTATTCATTAAATTTTTTTCTTGGTGGGCTTGGCATCATAGTTAGTGACTATGTTATGGGTGGTAATGGTGGGGTCAATTCTAGGCATGTCACTATAAGACCAAGGAAATGATATGTTTTAGTCTTGAAGGAAAGAGGGGAAGTCCTAAGGGTCTTCAAAATTCAATGATTGGCCAATTTTCACAATGTGGGGGTTATCCAGAGTGCCTAAGTTAATATCCATGGTGGACTCATTCAACATGGTTAAAGTCTCAGGAGGATTAGATTTGTTGATGGAAGAATTTGGGGCACTAGAATAGGTGAGAATAGAATCATCATCCTAGCACTAAATAGTGTTAATGGTAGGAGAGTCTTGTCCTATCATCTTAGGATGGGTCACAAAGATGGTTATAGTTACCCCCTCCTTTTGATAAGTCAAGGGTTTGAGGCTTATCATTTTAATGAAATAATATTTAGGGGGGTGATGTTATACTTCTCACACTCAAGTGGAGAAGAGGCTGGTAAGGAGGGGATGTCTTCCTAAACAATAATGGTGGTGGGTGGTTTGGTTGTCTTCTTATCAGGTAGAATGAAACCAAGGTTGTGTTTCTCATGAGGCTTTCTGGTCTTAATAGAAATAAACTCATGCAATCCATGATCATATTATCTAAGACCAAATCCCTTCCAAGTACACCTATGGAGGTATGTCTTAGTGAAGTCTAGGTTTTCTAGATAAGATAAGCTAGAGGTGAATGGTCAAGGTGAATAGGAGGTGGAAAAAGGATCAAGTGGTTTATCGAGTCCCCCATAGATGAAATGGGTTTGACAATGTGAAGGTCTAAAGGGTCTAATGGCTATGATATTAGGGCCATACCCAAGTTGGTGGTCAAGTTTCCCATAGTCTTGGGGAGTAGGGAAAACATCAAATGTAAGGAGGTGATATTCCCCTAGTAAAAGGCATTAGAATGTGGATTCTAAGACGTTTGAAGTGGGGATCTGATATAATGGGATGCCTCATCAGAAGATATGGTTTTATCTTTCATGGTTGAGGGCTTGTCTTTGATCGATGAAGGTGTATTAAATAGAGGTTGTAGTTGGGTTGATAAGTCACGTTGCATGACAAAAAGGGACTTGGGTTAGCTTATATAGTGATAACTTGACCTTCATGCTTGAATTTGATGTAATTATGAAGGGTAGATGTTACACAACACATGGATTAGATCCAAGGTTTTCCTAGCAAGACATTATACTATAATTTTCCCTCTATTACATAGAAGATCTCTATGAGCATGTGGGGTTCTAAATGGATATGAAGGACAATAGTTCCCAAAGTAGTGGACATGGTGTTGTTGAAGGATTGAAGGATGATTGAGTTTTTAAACATGATGCTATTTGGAAATTTGATTTGATCATAGGCATGGGAGGAGATGATGTTAATACTAGCTCCCCCATCAATCATGACCCATTTGATGTGGGTTTGGTTGATGTAGGTAGGAATAAATAAAGGGGTATATGTGTCATTAGGATGGATATAAGGTATTTTTGAATCCTTGAAGGTAACAAGGTTATAAATTTAGAGAACACCCATAAATACTGCCATAGGTTGAGGGTCTTCAGGTTGAACCTCTATTGATTATAATGTCTCCATCATTTCTTGGAGATGATGAGGTGAACTAGAAATCAACTCATAAGTTCATCTTTGTTGGGGTCTAGTGAAGTTTTTTGAGCACCACTCTCCTAATTAATTTAGAGGGGTTAGATTAGGAGGTACCTAATATACATACCTTGTGTTTGGTTAAATGTGAAGGTACTTTATTTTGACTTGGTTAGGACGTGGAAGATGGGTATGTCCATGGGATGGACACTTTATCCTACCCCTTATCCTTTTGCTAAGTGTGTGATTTTTTGAACCCATGGATAGTATGAATAGAGGGAAGAGTTGAGGTAGGACATTGATTTAGTTCCTCATCACTCTGAGGTAAGAGTGGAGGAGTAGGTAGGTGTTGGAAAGTGGTTGTTTTTTGTTGGATTCGTAGTGGGCTCATGGGAGGTTCATCTTTTAATATATCATCCTCATCATATGGCTAATTGATTATGTTTTGGAGAGATTTGTATTTCTTTGTGTCATGCCCTAGTGTCCTATGATAGGAGCACAATTGGAGGTTGTTATATCAGACTAGTTTTGGGCCAATAGGGTTAAATGGCCTGATAGGGGGTAAGGTCAAACAAGAAGCTTGCAATAACCTTTATAAAATATTCAAGTAAGATTCAGCTAAAGGTAGAGAGGGTTTAGATGTTTTAGCCTTGGTTGGTGAGATGGAAGTCTTTTTGAAAATGGATTTGGTGATCGAAGGTTTGAATAAGGTGATGTTTTTAGTTAATGTTTTTGGATTTGGTAAGGTAGAATTTAATAATTCAGAGGTAGGAAGTTTCAATTTGGGTAGTTTAGTTATTAATGGTTTGATGAAGATGGGTGTGTCAGAAAGCAAGTGTGTTAGTGTGACCAACAATGGTGGTTGGGTTTTTTTTAGATAGTTATCTTCCCAATCAAAGTAGAGGGATGAGGACCCAAAATAGAGGACAAGGTTGAGGGAGGTAGGATTTTGTCCTTATAGCCTTTTGGTGGATTTAACACCTTGGTTTTTTTTGGTTTGGTGTTTGATTGATGGGTTTGATGGGGTTAGCTCTACTTTCAAAGATAGATGATTAAGGCTCTACATAGGGAAGATGCAAAAGTTTTTATTTGGTTTGGTTATGGTGATAGAGGATGATTTGGTTGTTTGGGTTTTGGATGGTTGGGAAATGGTTGGGTTGGTAGAGGTTTTTATTGGTTTGATTGATAAGATAGGATTTTGGAAAATAAAAGTGGTGGGTTGGTCTACTAGAGGCATGGTTGGAGGTTCTTGTTTGGTTATGTATGGGAGCCATAATTATTTCCAAAATTTGGATCTATCCACATCAGGTTTGAAGACAAATTCCAACCTCTGAACTAGTCTAGAGAAGGGTTTTTAGACTGGTCTAGTTCCCTAGGTGGTAGACTTGAAGGATAAGCTGATAGATTGATAAGGGGGAATGGTGACCCCATCCCTTTCTTCAATCAAAGGATGCAAGGTTTGGATGGGTGGTTCCTCTATGGGATGTGTAGGTGTGGTGGTTTCTTCCTTGGCAATTCTCTCTAAAGGGTAATTAAATTTCTTGGTAGTTAAGGGAGAAGGTAAACTAGTGGTGGTTTCTTGTTCAGGTATGTCAATTGAAGGAGGGTTTAATAGATCCACTACCTCAATAAGTGGAAGAGGATAAAGGGGTAGTTCCTCAATTGGGATCTCTAAAATATGATAAGGTAACTCCACTACCTCAATAAGTGGAGAGGTCAAAGAATAGGTAGATTGGATAGTATGTTCATTAGCAATGAACATGTTAAGAACCACATTGATGGTATGGGCATCATGAGAACACTAAAATTTATTGCTCTCATTTTTGGTACCTGTATGATTGGGAAAAGGTTGCCTAAAAATGTCTAGGTCTTGGATTGGAGGTGCATTGGGGTTGTCCAACACAAGCCCCCTTGTTAATAAGGGATTGGACAATGCTTGTGAAGGTATTACACCTACTAACATCATGTCCAACTAATTGATGGAAAGAAAATAGGCCATTCATATTGTACTAGTGTAGACACCAAAATCGTGTCGACTCCCCTGGTCATTCCCCATTTTATTCTTCTTCGCCTATTTAACCCTTGTCGACCACTTTTCTCACTAGCCTTGACCCTGGCAGCATGTAAAAATGAGCACAGAGCTAAAGCCAGACTCTATCCCCATTGTGCATCTGCCGATGATGGTCGTTACCCAGTCGACATCACCGACGTCAGTCACTTATCAGCCGACGTCGGCAATCCTGCCGACGTCGGTCATCTTACCGTTACCCGTTTTCAGTTATCAATCGGTTTCCCGATCGGTTATCGAACCGTCTCTCAAACCGTCTCTCGAACCGTTCCTCGCCTTCATCAGCAAAACCATTCGAAAAATCAATCAATCGATCCCAAACTCTGACATTCACAGACTCTTTCAACCAATCAACTTGGATGATCAACCAACTCCAACATTCGACCAATCTGCATTCGCTTCGATCAACTTACGGCAACGCTTCGACGACTTCAATCATGGCTTTTATCATATCTTCTGACAGGTAAGTATTTCCTCGATTTGTTTTTATTTCTTTCTGGTTATTATTTGTTTGTTATTTCTATTTCTATCACCCCAAATGTTTAGACCGTAGACTTGAACCCTGAGTCCCTTCTTTACATCTCTACCCACTATCCAAATCTATAACTCTGTCTAGACTCGACCAAAACCCCCAGACCCTATCCAAACTTGAAATACTTCGACTAGACCCTATCCAGACCCTGTCCCGATCCTGACCAAGACCTTATCCCGACTCTACCAGACCTTCTGCAACTCACCTAGACTCTGTCCAGAACTTGCCCCGACCGACGCCGGTCACTACCCCGACCGACGCCGGCACTTTAACTGACGTCGGCACTACAGAGACCGACATCGGTGACTACACAGAACATTTTACTTCATTATCAGGTATGCATTTTATTTTCTATCCTTTATTTCTGTCATTTTATCTTTCATTATATCTACTTCAGTCCAATATTCTACTTTTTTATCAGTGGGTTGATATCCTTCTAGGAAGTCTTCGTACTTCCGGGATCGGGCGTTCGCCTGACAGCCCACCATATCTTTGACTAATGTTTTTTCATGTTTCAGTATCTTTCCTTCTCAGGTGTCATTCCTCCACAGCCAAAGAGGAGAATCTTCCAACGTCTGATTTCGGTGCGCATGAATTTATCAGGTATCTTCTAACCTTGACCATTTCTTTTAGTTTCTTATTTCTTCTTTAAATGTAGAAAGCAATTTAGCATAGAAACATTTTGGCACGCCTGGTGGGATACTAAGGCCTTCCTTGGGTTCTTTCTTTCTTTCATTCATATAGGTGCATTAGGTTCTTTCCTTTTTTGCCTCTTTTCGTCTCTTCTTAAACGACATCATAAGCAGGAAATAAAAAGAACTTTTCTTTTCTTTCTTGCACTTCTAGAATAGTTAAAACTCATATTCTTTGACTCTTTCTCCATTCGTCTTCATACGAACAAACATTTCGACTTGGACATTAAAACACTTTGCATTCATTTCTGTTTGCCTGCATCTCTTAGACCACACATAGTAATTTAAACTGCATATTGAATTAATCTAGATCACTTGATGTTACACGACCAAACCACTTACACAAAACAAACATTTTAACTTACCTGAGACAAGGCCCGACTGGGATTTCATCCCCCAGTGGATACCTTACCCGTCCCGGTGATCTTACTTAGATTTCATCACCAAGGGGAAAGCCCACTCCATTCTCTGGCGGAGTCTAATCTCTAGGCGAGGTATATCTTGCCTAAGCGAAACCAGCTAACCACTGGAATCGTGAAGTGAGGGGAGCTTGCTCCTTAGCACCAGGCTTGTATGGAAGCTAACATAGATTTCTCGAGCACCATAACAAAACTCGAAACCATCCATAGACTGCTTCTTCTAGGACCTAACTCAAAAGCCAATCTTCCTAACACTCATCTAAGGCATAAGCCACTATAATCCTAATAATTTACTTCTAGAGTTTTAGGATCTGCTTGTGTCTTCATCTCTTTTTAGTTCTTATATGCTTGTTTGAGCTTGTGAGGATGTTCTTCCTTGCCTTGAATGGTTCTGACTCGTAACCAAGCCAAGGCTCTAGTCAATCACGTGAGGCATCATCCTCCTCTGTCTACCCCGCCTATAACCAGCCCTATAATGGAGTTCAACTCAGAAACTGAAAGAACTCCTACTAGACCATCCCTGACCCAAATGCCTATTGTCCCAGAAGGGGACCAAGATTTTGCAAGATTCTTGGACCTCAATGCCGCAACCCTCCATAATTATCTCGCGAGAAACCCAATGTGGGACCTTTCGGGTGAAGTGGCGATGACATCAACATCGTCTGCGACTCAGCCTTTCACCTCAACTGTTAACTCGACCATAGCCAATACGCAAAGTTTGGCCTCCTCGTCTATTTTTAGACCGACCTCCATCGGGGTTTCATTACCCCCTCAACGACACGCAATTCAAACAAGTTCTACATCATACCAAAACTTGATTGTCTCGACTTCACACACTCTCGCGCCTATATATGAAAGAGTGCCTACCTCCTCTTTTGCCCATGCCACCACATAACCACCTTTGGTGATATCTGGTCAGCCTATGCCTTCTACCTTTGTAACTCAACCACCTTTGGCCTCCACTTTTGTCCTTGCAACTAGTCATCCGTACGTTGCGCCCTTACTGGTACAACTGACTATGTCGTATGCCTCTTCTAGCCTATTTCAAGTGCCTTACAACCTAGGGGGCGCTCCATCCACCAATCTGTCAGCAGACGTCATCAAGATGCTAATGGATAAAATGTCCAGTCTCGAAGCTTCTATCTCTGGTTCAAGTAATGTCTCTTCATATGACCAGATTTATAACGAGCCCATCCATCCTTCTGTCCCTATCTGACCATACCCCAACCATTGGGAGCTTCCTAAATTTACTCGCTTTCAGAGTAAGGAGGACCTGCAACAACATCTACGGGCATTCAGACATGCCTGTTACCTTATCGCCCACAATGATGCGTTACTTCTACGCACGTTTCCTATGTCTCTTTCTGGCCCTGCCCTTGACTGGTATAACTCACTTGCCAGACATTCTATCTTTTTATTCATTCAACTCACCCAACTATTCATTGACCATTTCTCAATCAATATCACTAAACAAGTCTCGATCACAGACCTTTACTCCATTAGGCAATTTGACGATGAATCAATAGTCAATTTTGGCACCCGTTGGAGAAACTTGATTAACCAGCTCTCCTTCTCCTTGCCTCAACCTGAGCTCATTGAGCTCTTTTCCCAAGCATGTGCCAGTCACATCTCGTCCACCTTGTGGGTTCAAACATTCCACACTTTCGATGAGGCTTTTATCATGGCCCGAAAGATTGAACTCCGCACCATTGAAGAAGATAAGGTCAAATTGCGTAACACCAACACAAGAACCAATGACCATTCTTCTTCCAGACCTTCTTCTGCCCACTCTCAATCCAAGGGGTCAGCAAACACTGTCATCTTTAGACCATCATCTTCAAAAATAACCAACCGACCATCATCTTCAACATTAGACTACATCAATAAACATTTTCAACGTCAATCCTTACAGTGTCAATTCACTCCAATTGGGGAGTCATATGCCTCTGTCTTGGATAAACTCATCAAGCAGGGGGTCCTCAATCTCCCTTCAATCTGACCACATCAATTCGACCCCTCAACACCTATCCCTGCATGGTACAGGGAAAACCACTTTTGCAACTATCACTGTGTCAAAGGCCATGACACGGATCACTGTCAAATTTTCAAAAATATCGTCCAGGACATGCTAAACAAGGGGGATCTTATCTTGGATAACCCAAATGCACCGCCCAACCAAAACCTTGACATCTTCAAGCAACCCTTTCCTAATCACCTGCCTACTCAAGACAATGTCCAAACCATGATCAATGACCCTCAAGACCATGATATACACACAGTCGACACTATCTTTTCTCTTATCCCTGACCAACCTCTATCATAGGTGGAAGACCCTTCTTCCCCTATACCTCCTCCACATGGCGAAGAACTTTCTTCTCCTACTTGTCCTCCATCGACTTCTCCCATATTGGAGGATGCTTTGACCACATCAACACCAGCTGCCTCGCCTTCATCCTTCTTATCATCCATAGATAATCACACCTTTTTGAATCCTCAACCACACGCAGAAGCCATGACTACTCCGGCGCTCTTTTCTCTTAAAGAGCCCACATTTTTAATCCCTTCTCCATTGAGAGAAGAACCATCCACATCTAAGTCCAAACCCGCACAGGCGTCCATCATGCCCAAAGAGATTAAACCTCTTGGTGTTCACCCCACATCTAACCTCACCTCGCATAAAGGTGGCCCTCAACCCAAACCAAAGAAGGTTACTAAACCACACTGGAGGCCTACTTCCCCACCTTCGTCATTACCTTCAATTTTAGGCCCACATCCGTCCACTTTACTCAGAGTGCTTCCCACTCCCATACTTCACAGAGGCAAGTCACCTCCATTACTCCCTCAACCCGTTAGACTTATACCTCCTCCAAACCATCGACCAATGTCTCTTACGCCCCTCAAACCAAAGTCATCAACCCTTACTGCAACAAGACACTCAGACCCATTAGCAGGTTCTTATGCCTTATGTTACGGCAATTGTTGCAGTCCTCTCGTATCTATCTCCCGCCTCTTAGACCATATCAATCTCTTAGACCAAAACCCCCCTGGTTCGATGACACTCGCATTTGTGCGTATCATCGCATGCTTGGGCATGACACCAAACATTGTTGTGCCCTCAAGGTTGCTATTCGCCAATATCTTGGGAATGACACCCTTCTTCTTGACCACATCATCAATAAACCTTCAACACCACCCCACTCATCAACTCTCGAATCAAGACCATCTTGGTTCGACAACTCTAAATTCTGTCATTATCATCACACTCTGAGACATGACACCGAGCGTTGTTGCACTCTTAAAGCTGTCATTCATCACCACCAAAAAAAGGATTCCCTTCTTATCAAGGATCCTCTTGACCACCCCTTTGACAAATTATCAACACCGACCCATGCCTCTCCAACCTCGTCACCTAAATCAAGATCTCCACGCCAGACTAAGGTCCCTTCACCGCCTTTAACCCCCTTATTCGAAATCAACACTGTCAATCTGACCACTAAACCTCAACCAACCTTAACTAATCCGTCAAACATTCTCCCTAGCCGCTGGGGGAATTCAACCTTCATCCAAACCTCGACCAATTTTTCAACACAGTCTCAACCACATATCAATCAATCTTTCAACTTAGCCTCAACCAAACTAACAACCAAACATTTAATCCGACCTCAACCAAACATTCGACCCAACCAAAAACCTCAACCCTCGACCAACCATTGACCAACCTTTTTATCAAAATATTCAACCAGTCTCAACCAATCAACAATCATATCAACCAACTTCAGAATCAACACGTGTCCAATATGGAGCGAAGTAAATGAGGCAATTTTGCTCCTAATTGGCTCGGACCTTTTATTATCACGCACAAGCATGGACCAGGGACTTATCAGACCCTAAACCCTTTTATGCATTGCATCTACGACCGTTCTACTGCTAGTCGAGTACTCGTCCACTTGACACTTAACTTGAGCTCGTCCCTTGAGCAATCCCTATCCTCTTAGTCCTAATTCTTTTCAACCCTATTCCTCTTAACAATTCCTATAACCCTTTTATGCTGTATGGATGCTTTGTCCTAATAAAAGGGAGCCCTTGACCTTCTATAATCTTGTCCATGACTCACATTTCTATAAAAACAAATCAAGATGTCACAATATCCATGGTCACTATATCAATATCAAATCAAAAGGCAGACTGCTCCCTCAAAGGACAGCTATACTATCATTGTTGTAATTAATAGACTGCTCCCTCGAAGGACAGCTATTCAAAAGCCCTTATATTAAACAAAAATCTAGACCACTCCCTTGAAGAATGGCTATGACTAATCTGGCAATAAACAACACTATTTTAGAAGCTTCCCGCATTAATCAGCTTCACAACTGACCACCAAGCAAATGACATCTCTATGCAGGCTTCCCGCATTGATCAGTCTGCGCCAAAAAAAAAAAAAAGTCATGGACTTGACTTATAGTTGTCCCAGGGTCTCCTATAACAAGGGGAAAAGTTATCTCTGCTCTTAAATCAGGTTACCCTTTTTCCTCCTCCTATCACCTGCTCAAGGGACTTCGAGCTCACTTTAATGTCAAAGTGATTCGATTACCGCTCTAACATAACTATGGTCAACGATGTCACGCATAAATGGGGCTCTTGGTTCTCATAACCCCTATCTATGCTATATTTTTGGTCCTTGTCAATGAAAGAGCAATATGCTTTTCACTTCTTCTGCACTTTGGTCACACTCACCTTCATCACTTGTCAATCAACTCAGCTCAACTCTCTTTTCAGACCACTCCCATAGCCTATTCACCCTAGTTTCTATAGACACCAATACACATGGAAACTATCAACCCACCGCACTTTATGTTTAGCATAAACCAATACTTGCTGAAGCATAAATAGACCTCCATTCATTTTTAGCATACATCCATCACGAATATGGAATATTACTCGGGATGAAAGACCTCTCAACCAATGTTGCAGAATATACCATTTGGAAAAGGCTGCAACATCTCTTCTCCTCATCATTTCATCATAACCATGACCAATCTATCAACCATTTTGACCACTTGTCTACTACTCGGACCCTTTGTCTGAACTACATTAGTCTGAGGCCCTTCCACCAGGGCTATGTAGGCAGCACTCAGATGACATGACTGTCATCTAGGGTTAGCCTGACCATTCTCATTTGTTCATCTCTCTGATGGACAAACCTTCTTTCCTTCTTTTAACCATCACCTTGCCCTTGACCATGACCCATGCTATCCCTTTGTCCCTCCCTCCCTTCTAGGGAGAACTACATTGGCCTGAGGCCCTATCACCAGGGCTATGTAGGCAGCACTCAGTTGACATGGGGTCTTCTGGGGTTAGCTCGGCCACATCCTTTCATCCATTCCTCCCCTCGACCACCAACCATTGGAGATCATACCTCTCTCCTCCAACCTCGACCACTTCCAAGACACTGTTGCCTTGGTTGTTTTTGCATGTATGCTACCTCATGACTGGTTAGCAGAATTGTGCGCAGACCTTTTTTGACCCTCACAAGTATAGGATCGCAAGCCGGTTGATCCACACTACTTGTGACTTTTTCATGTTTCTAGGAGCACTTCTTGAGCCTGGGATACCTAGAACGCGATGACCCATTTGGAGCTTCAGCTTCGATTGAATAACTCGATCAGTAGATGACTAAATGCTGAGGCCCGATTACTTCAATTTTGGCACTCCTCGACCCTTGACCTGCGACACTTTGACCTAACCATCTCATGCAGTGATATGCGCACAATCATGCCTTTTGCAGCATTCACCCTCACCCCTTTTTCATCCACTCTTTGTCAAATCAGCACCCAATTCCCAGTTCCCTTCCCTCGACTCTTGCTTTGAGGGGGAATACCTCATCCATAATCGGGGCAATCCGCTTCCTATTTTTGTCTTGTAGTTCATTCGAACAACCAACAATACGAAATCAACCTTATCCCTCACCTGGGGCAATCCGCTTCCTGTTTTTGTCTTGTAGTTCATTCGAACAACCAACAAGATGAAATCAACCTTATCCCTCACCTGGGTCAATCACTCCTATTTTTGTCTTGCAGTTCGTCCAGAACAACCAACAAGACAAAAAGGGGCAAATGTAGACACTGAAATCATGTCGACTCCCCTGGTCATTCCCCATTTTATTCTTCTTCGCCTATTTAACCCTTGTCAACCACTTTTCTCACTAGCCTTGACCCTGGCAGCATGTAAAAATGAGCACAGAGCTAAAGCCAGACTCTATCCCCATTGTGCATCTGCCGATGATGGTCGTTGCCCGGCCGACGTTGCCAACATCGATCACTTATCAGCCAACGTCGGCAATCCTACCGACGTCGGTCATCTTACCGTTACCCATTTTTAGTTATCAATCAATTCCCAATCGGTTTCCCAATCGGTTATCGAACCGTCTCTCGAACTGTCTCTGGAACCATTCCTCGCCTTCATCAGCAAAACCATTCAAAAAATCAATCAATTGATCCCGAACTCTAACATTCACAGACTCTTGTAACCAATCAGCTTGGACGATCAACCAACTCCAGCATTTGACCAATCTGCATTCGCTTCGATCAACTTACGGTAACGCTTCGACGACTTCAATCATGGCTTTTATCATATCTTCTGATAGGTAAGTATTTCCTCTGTTTGTTTTTATTTCTTTCTAGTTATTATTTGTTTGTTATTTCTATTTCTATCACCCCGAATGTTCAGACCGTAGACCTGAACCTTGAGCCCCTTCTTTACATCTCTACCCACTATCCAAATCTATAACTCTGTCCAGACTCGACCAAAACCCCCAGACCCTATCCAAACTTGACCTTACTTCGACTAGACCCTGTCCAGACCCTGTCTCGATCCTGACCAAGACCTTATCCCAACTCTACCAGACCTTCTGCAACTCGCCTAGACTCTGTCCAGAACTTGCCTCGACCGACGTCGGTCACTACACCGACCAATGCCGGCACTTTAACCGACGTCGGCACTTTCCTAACCGATGCCAGCACTACAGAGACTGACATCAGCGACTGCACAGAACATTTTACTTCATTATCAGGTACGCATTTTATTTTTTGTCCTTTATTTCTGTCATTTTATCTTTCATTATATCTACTTCAGTCCAATATTCTGCTTTTTTATCAGTGGGTTGATATCCTTCTAGGAAGTCTTCGTACTTTCGGGATCGGGCGTTCGCCTGACAGCCCACCATATCTTTGACTAATGTTTTTCCGTGTTTCAGTATCTTTCCTTCTCAGGTGTCATTCCTCCACAGCCAAAGAGGAGAATCTTCCAACGTCTGATTTTGGTGCGCACGACTTTATCAGGTATCTTCTAACCTTGACCATTTCTTTTAGTTTCTTATTTCTTCTTTGAATGTAGAAAGCAATTTAGCATAGAAACAACTAGTTGGGTTTAATATGAGAAAAATCAAATTTTTAAAGGGGTATGATAGGAGGAAGTTGTATGATAATAGCCTTCAGTTACTTCTCCAAGATTGAAGCTTAAGTTTCCCCAAGTAGAGTAAATTGCTTCTGATTATTTTGGTTTTGATTCTTCATGTTTTTTTTTTTTTTGAGGAGTTAGAGGAGTTTGGTTGATTGATAGATGGTGGAGGATTATTTTTAAGGATAATCACATTCACAATTCCCTTGCTCTTAGAATTAGTATTGGTTTGGTTACTTGGTTTAGAGGAAGAGTCCTAATTGGTTTTATAGGTAGAGTTTTTATTTTTCAAATTTAGATTTCCTTCATCGATGGATCTATTTTTAAGATTAAGTACCATGGTAAAATATTTTTCAAAGGTTCTAAAGATTTGAACATGTAATGTAGAAGAGATGTGTTTGGTAAAGAGAAAGAAATTTGATTGATTAGGTTCCTCCAATGGCTAAAAAATCAGCAATATATTCATCATCAAATTTATAGATAGAGTAAATATCTGTGATGGAAACTTTCATGAGATGTTTATTGAAAAGTGATCCAAAAACATTTGGGCCAACTTGGTAAAGGAGAAGAGAGAGTGTTTTGTTATGGAACAATACCAGTCTAATGTTGGATTGGATAGGGACATGGGGAAGGTACAAAGGAGGGAATAATCATAGGAAATGAAATATAATGCATGAATAAATGCTTTAAGATGCTTCTAGGGATCCTCCTTACTTTGAAATTTAGAAAACTTGGAAATTTCCCACTGAGGATGATATGGTCTGATAGGAATAGATAGATGGATGGGATCATTATAGATCTGGTCATATGATAAGATGTTTTGAGCTCTAGAGATGGATTACTCTAAGGTAGTCATTTTATCCATGAGAATTTTCATTAGATTTGTCTAGGGTTGCACACTTAAAAGGTTATAAGGTTCATATTATTGTGGTTAGATGACATATTGATAGTTGGTTACAGGTTAAGAAGTTGCCACATATTGGTATGTGGACACACACATTTGGGTGGATGCTATGTAGAGGTAGGTGGATATAGGTGGTTGGATAGTAGGTAAAGTTACATGCCTTTTTAGGTTAGGGGTGTAACCTATGTTTGGTGTAATAAGAACCTATTAGGTAGAAGTGGTGGTTAGGTTGGTAATCAAAAGAAATGTAGTGACCTTTGTACTGATTGGTGGTAAGGTAGAAGGTATAGGTAACACAAAAATTTGAAGTGGGGTAGTGGTTAGAGGGTTAGAGGTAGCTAAAGGAAGGTTTGAAATGTTAGTGGTAGGTACTCTCATGGTGATGGGAGTATAGGTGGTTAATGGTTGGGTTGATCCTAGGGTAAAGGAGTTATTGGTAGGGGTGGAAGGTATAAGGGTGTTAATAGGTTGGGTGGTTTGGTGTTCTGTATTAGTATCAAAGGGATTATTGGTAGATGAAGAAGCTTGGGTATTTAATGTTTGGGTGGTGATTGTGGTAATGGAAGTGTTTCCCATAAGGTGAGAAAATATGTCATAAGGTGGGTCTAAAGGTGGAACCAAGGTAGGGGTATGGTGTTAAGATAATGTTGAAAGGACACAACATTATTATCTAAGAAGGTGGAAAAGTTTGTATCTCCTTGGGAACTTCCTAAGGGAAAGAAGGACTTCCTAAAGGACAAGGAGAGTTTTATATTTTAGAAACATACTCCATGTATGAGGAGGTAGGAGAGGTTGATTGGTTTAGTGATGGGTTCTATTTAGCTAGGCTCTTTTTATTTTTTGATGAGTTAGAACCATCCAAGATAAGGGAGAGAGAACACACAAATAATCTCACCACTCAAACAAAAATAAGATAAGAAAAGATCAAGGAAATCAAACACACACTAAAAATTACGTTAAGTCCTAAAGTTTCTTTTAGTCTCTCTTTTGGATTATGATGCCTTAAGATTTTTAATAAATTATGTGACTAAAATTATTTTGTAAATTGGGTACTAGAAAATAAGTCTATGGTTGGTTTTAGGTTATGTTTAGGCTCTCAAAATGATCTGTATTAGAAATCAATGCATGGCTTAGTATTGGGGCCTACCCCCTCACTTCACACAACATAGTGATAAGGGTTTTGGGTGCTTAGCCAATATATACCAATTTCCAAAGTTTATATGCAACCATAGATCTGAGTTGGTTCTCCCCTTAGTAATGACCTCTAATTAAGATTGCCAGGAAAGGGTGAGGTGACCACTAGGTGATGAAATCTTAGTTGGGCATTGTCTCAAGTTGTTTGATATTTAATTGATGAAGGTGGTTGGGTTTAGTGTGTGCAAAAAATTGATTCTATGATTTAATTACTTTTCTTTAATTTAATTGAGTTAAACTTGAAAACAACTAATGAATATAGTTGATTTTAAGCGCAAAAGAAAATTTGAATTCATTTATGAGCATAGAATACAAAGAAGAATATATAGATGCAAACAAAATAAACCAAAGTAGAGACTCAAGGGTCCCACTGAGCATGTTAAAAAGTTTTAGTGAATTTTAGCTTATATTTTGAGAAAATAAGAAGAAGAAACTAAATATGGGTATGGTTGAAAAGCCTATCTGGTTGTGCACACATTGAATAAAATTATTTTAAAGAACTCCTCCTTGGCTTGGGAGGATAACCTATAAATAAGACATCACTAAATCAAATGGTTGGGTAGATGTATAGCTGGGTGGATTTCCTAGCACTATTTAGATCCCACATGCAAGAGCTTCCTCAAGGAATATTAATCAACATGTTTTAAATAATTAAGTTTAGAAAATAGAAAATAAATTACTTACATCAATAATCAAAAGCTACTGAAATTGAACACAAGAAATGATTAATAAATAAATAGACTAGAATGACCAATATAGTAATAACCAAGTCAATACTAATGCTAAATAGGTCAAGTGAACTTCAAAAAATAGGTTGGGGGTCTGTGAATTGGAAGGGATGTATAAAGTTAGATTTTTTTGAGGGAAAATGGGTGAAAATATCTTTCTATTATTTTATACCATAGTGACCATCTATGGTTGGTGTGACCATTGGTGGTTGAGGTAACCATCAATAATTGGATAAATTGTCGATGGTTAGGGTGACCATTTATGGTTACTATGTGTTAGGTTTTAGGTGGTAAAAAGTATAATTAATGGGATAATAGAAGTAAATTCTAAGAGGTTGGTTTTTACTGGGATAATTATAAAATATAAATAAAGTAATTGAATACTGGAAAACAAATACTTAGCTTACAAAAGGTTGGTCAAATGAATGGTTGAGGTGGTTGGATAATTGATAGAGTTTGGCATGATTTTGATAGATTAACAATACTTAGTTATCGACTAAGGGATGATGACAAGTTGTATCTTTGACATGATGGATGGATCATTATATTTTTAGAAGGATACCTACAAAATAAGCTCTGAATGCAAAATATCTTGATATTTGTCCATCCATTTCACCTCTTGCTCCTCTCTTGTTATAAGTAAGGAAAGAAAGGTGAAACAAGATATTAATTGGGACTTATAATTATAACTCATGAATACAATGATTCTCACATGGATTTAGATGAGTTAATTATAAAAAATCAATGTGGAGTTAAGGGTGAGTTAAGTTGGTTTAGATGGTAGAATGTGATTGTCAACAGTCAAGGTGACCATCGAAGGTCAGGGTTCAAAGGTAGGGTTGGTTACAAGATGAGTTTTAGACAAAAGGTTAATTAACTTAGGTTAGGTGGGTTAGGTTAATTTTAGGGTCAATAAGGTCAATGTTTCATCCCAAGGGGTTCTTGAGGTGGTCCAGGGGAATTATGACATTCAAAATCATCACGTGTGGATTTTTAGTGTCTACACTAGCTATCCCATACCCACTCATCTCCTTGGTGCAGGAGGATTTTTGCCCAACAATAATTTGTGAGATATAATTAAAAATAATTGATCATTTTATTAGCACATTGAATCATAATCATCATCCATAATATAAAAAAATAAGGATCTAAACCATCTCATCATTATCACAAAATCACATCACATAAACCCATAATCAATCATCTAAACATATAACACCAATATCTAATCAATCACTCATACAACATCATAATAATCAAATCACATGATAAAAAAATAATGCATATCCATGATACATATGTCAATATCAAAAAATCACATCATCTAACTCATCTATTAATAATGTAATCATAATACATCACATCATATATCATAAAAAATCATAATCATATAACTATCAATAGTTCATCATGTCCATAGTAGTCCATGTCAACACATATAAATAAAAATATGGGACCCATGGGCATCAATGTTCTATAATACATGAATATCCATGATATGATATAAGTCTCATATATCACAAAATATTGACTTTGGTTTAGGTGGTCCCCTAGGAGGTTGGTGTACTAGTTGTGAAGAACTAGCTCTAAATGTCACTACATGTCACTCAGGTGGCATTGTTACCTCATATATGTCTCTATAGTAATAAGCCTCCCATATCAGCCACATGATCTGACTCATAAATATTATCATCCCCATCTTCATCATGTATTCATTCCCCTCCTCCTTATCCCTCTTAACCACTTTCACCTCTCCCATCAACTCCCTCACCCAAGCCTATAACTACCTAGTTTGTCACTTTAATGTCTTAATTAATGCATCCCAAATCTAGATATGGATCTAAAACATGACTATTTACACATCTTGGCTCTATATGTGACCTTTAAATGGCTCCACCTATCCCTATAAACCTATCACCTATCCATAAGCCCCAACTAGCTAGTTATCCCTTTGTGCTAACTAGCCCTGTAAATCTACCTTGATCCTATCTCTCTCTATATTGATCCTTGTAATCTCTAACACATGGACATGTACTTCTCACTTTATCCTCTCTAATAATTACTATTCATCCTTTATCAAGGGTGGCCTATATGGCCTTTTCTCATCTCCACCCCCACTCCTTCCAACCTGCACTCCACTCCCTCAATCTTACACCCTAAATCATATCTACCCCCCATCAAAGCCTCCCTAATTACCCCCATCCACATCCATGGAATTGGGTCCATCTTACATGTCCTATACCTAAGGTTTCGTTATCCTCACTTGCCTCCTCTTAAGTCTAATATGTGCTTGTATCAGTCTCTATAAATCCCCTTCTTCACCCTAGCTCATCATCTAAGTAGTTGGAGTGGCTACCTCTTTGTCCACCATGATGTATATGATATTTTAACAACTAGATATGGGATAGGCATCTAGTAATCCCATTATATTAGAGTAATTATATTATAATATAATCATGTTAAGGCCTTATCCAATGTATTTCTATCCTTGTCCTAATCTAAGCAAAACCCCATTCACTCATTTACCATAAATCTTTATGACTCTAGTTCTCATAACCCACCTAAACCCCTATCCCTCTAAAATCTATCCTAACATCTCATAGCTTACATTAACCTAACCATATCCTTCTTATCTTCCCAATATAACCCATTAACTATCTACCCTTTTCACCTTAGTCCTTAAACACTCCTAACCCACCCCAACCTTGTATCCTACCCACCACAATGTTACTAATCATAACCTAACCTATACTAATGATATCAATAATATCACCACTTGTATTTGGTAGTTTTGCATAATCACAAATATAACCTCATGGTTTTACAAAACCAATATTCACCTATTATGTTATTGTGACACCTCAAATCACTCCTTGTGGTATTGTAATACCATAATTTGTTTGTTGTGGTATTACAATACTACAATTCACAACCATGATATCATGACTTGCAAGCATAATAATACCACTAAGGGAATTACCATCAATCATAGTATTGTACCCATATAATTTAAAAGAAATAAAATGATGAAATAAATGCAAAAACACAAAAATTAATCAGCTAGGGGTAGACTACTTACTGTTAGTCCAAATCAGCTAGCCTTTAGTGCTCTCTAACTCTCTCTCTCCATGATGCAACAAGTATTGGATATGATCTATGGATGGAGATCTATAAAAATTATGTCAACTAGGGTAAAATACAAAATGAGCCTTTTTCACCCCCATTTCTCTATTTTTCCACCCTCTTTTACCCTTATTCTACCCCTATCACCCCTTTAACCCCTGCTACACCCATTATTCTACCCCATATCCTAATTTTCATCCCTAAATCCTATTTCATAATCTATAATCACTTTTAATCATTGATTATCATCCTTAAGTCTCATGGGGCATGGATTTCCATCTCCCCATTATTAATCCCCAATCTTGAGTCAGAACTACATAGACTTGAGGTCTCCTAAGACTATGTAGGTAGTACTTGGTCATGATTTTGTGCCTAGGGATAGTTTGGCCACTACTAACATCCAATCCCATCTCATACCATCTAGGTCACTCCATATTATTAAATAATTTTAAGCTATAAATCTAACATAAAATGGATTATTATCACTCATCATCGACCACATGTACTCTATAGGCTTCTAGTCATCCCTGGCATGTGTCCTTGCTACAAGAATTATCATCAACTTGTGGCCTATTTCATCTTTATTTCCCCAAATAATGTCTACATATTTGGAATCCATTCTTATCATTTTAATCCATTGACCTCTTTTCTATACATTGATCATTGTCTAGAATTCATATTTTAAGGCTAAGACACTTTATCCCCTAGCACTTGCACCTGGGATATCTCAATTATAGCTACATTCATACTTGGGGCATCCCAATCCCTTATCATTATTTAAATCCTTTCCCACCTTGGGGATTTTTGGTTGGCTAGCTATCTAACTCATTTATGCCTAAATGATCTCTCAAGGGGGCATCATACCTACTACCTACTAACAACATCTTCATTTATGAAATGGTTTTTATTTAAAAATTTGTTACTCACTCCACTTTGCTTCACTTGTAATACCCTTTTAAAGAGGGGAAAAATATATGCACCTAAATCTACTTACCCCAATAATCTTATTAAACATGCTAATTTAACCCATAATCATAGTCCTAACTGATTAACTAATATCCTAATTCCTACATGAAATTCCCTACATCTCATGAACATCACCATACCCTTAAAACCTATTAATTAACCCACTAACTAGCCTACTTAACTACTAATCTCCCCAATAGCTCACTCAATAATTCAAAATTTATTTTTATTCACCTACCCCATAGTTACCCTACCACACTAGACTTTCCTACACCTATATGAATCCCTAAACTAATAAAGAAACCTCTAGAACTAAGGAATATCCTCCAAAGTTCTATAAGTTTCTAAACTAGAGGCTTCTATAATAATTTAAAATTCCTTAAATTATCCTCCAACATCCTTTTTAAGCCATGCATGGGCTATGGAAAAATTAACTTAGAAAGAAATAATTTTCCATTATACTCTCATATCCAGCCATTATCAAGCATCTTCATATTCTTGTCAAACCATTCAATAACCCAAGGAAGCCATTGGATTCAATTGGAAGCTCAAGTCAAGCAATCCACATCCAAGCACTTTTGCATTAAAATCAGCTTGGAGATCTTAGAGAAGAGTTATAAGTGGAAAAAGGATGGTAAAAAATCCATTTAAATTATCTAATTGTTCCTTTATCCCCTCCTTTGATGTTGTTTGTGTTATTTGGTTTTTATTACTAAATATAGTAGTTTTGAAAATAACTAAAAATATTATCACACATATTCCAATTGTGATCATTTTAAAGGACATTTCTATTCTTTGAAAATCCATTTATTTACCTAAATGTCTCACCACATCCTTACAAATAGGGGGAAAATGTAGACATGTAATCCTCACCATTATCATGTTGAAATTGTAAGTCAAAGGAACTTTCCATAATAATGCACAAACTAGACTAAAAACCACTAAAATGGTCAAATTTGGTAGCACATATCATGTGTAATTTATAAAACATATAAATGCATCCCTAATTTTTGCATGGCACTATAACCAAATATTAGCATAATTCAATTCAATAGAAATCAAATAACCACTATGTAGGCAAAATTTAGGGGTAATTAACTAAAGTGAAATAATCAAATTCCAACATTACTTAAAGAACCTAAAAGCTAATTAGGATTAAATATCAAAGAAAATCAAATTGTATACACACAATATTTGCATTAACTTTACCACATACTAACACTTTCTATCTTGTAATAACCTATCAATTTTCAATCTCTCTAAGTGCATGCCTTAATGGGTGTATTGGGAAAGGGGTGGGAAGACCATTGGAGCTTTACAAGATTTTTGTGGATTTGTATCATTCTTACCATTTATCCAACCACTTTCTATCAACCAAACATCTCCTAAAAACATTCCCCTAAGCTTTGCTTCCTATTTTTCACCCTCCTTTAGTCATGTTCTACCTTCATTAGCCCTTCCTAAGCCTAAAACCCTTTTTGATAGTTTACAATATAGATTAGATTGGCCCAACTTAGTATTCTAATTGATAATTTTTATTATCAATTAATATTACATAGTCAATTAGACTGACTTAGTATTCTAACTGATATGTGTTATTATCAATTAATAATACAAAGTCGACTGGGCTGGCTTAGCATTCTAATTGATACTTGTTATTATCAATTAACAATACACAATCGATTGGGTTGACTTTATCAGATAAAATTTTGAAAATTTTTAGGGTTGATTACATTATATATACACATTCATTTCCATTATTTATTACATAAAGAGAATAAGAAGAAATAAATATTATGCATCTACTTATCCACGATTCTACTTGTGGAGAAAGCTTAGGGTTTCATACTTTCTTTAAAGATATAGATATTGTCTTATGGAGAATTATTTTATATGAATTGATAGGTTGTGTGTCCTATATCTAATTTATACTTATCATCCTTACATACCACAACAACCTCTTATAAATCACCTTGTCTAAGGGAGAGATTGAGGCTCAATGGGTTCACTTTAAAGGTAAGTATTCCTAAATTTAATCCTCCTTTATAATAGTAGATAGATATGCATTTGTAATTATCTTCCATGTATTAGGATTTTTTACACATTAACATGATTATATGTATTCTATACATGTTTACTTTTCATTTCTATTACCCCCACTTTGTGCCACAAGCTTTGGTGATCACTAGATTAGACTTTACTTTACTTGTTATTAGATTAGTTAATATGAGAACATAGAACCTAATTAGGGTTATTGCATAGTTTTTCTTTACTATAGGCTTTGTAACCCTCCCTATTGAATTTATTATGGTAAGATATCCCTTGTCTAGGTCTAGTGGATCCATCTTGGTCATGACCCTAAATATTTAATGTATCCACAATCAGAAGTGTAAGTAGGATTTATCTTCTCCAAACTAGGATTGATTTATAGATCTACTACATTTCCCATTACATACATTTTAGTGAACTTGACATGAATATAACCCTTAAAAAGTTTTATTTCACACTATCATTTTTATAATTTTATTATATTTTTCTATATTTTTAGTGCTATATCAAACCTATCGGTATAGTTCTAAAAGTCTATAAATAGGTTTAACACATAATTTTATCAAAGCAAATCCATTTTATTTATGTGAGTCTTCACCAAACACAACTAACTAGATCAATATGGTCAACATAATATTATTCTTCAGTTAGATTCTACCAACTAAGTTAACTTAGTCGACTCTGTTTGTAGTGTTTCTTTTTGGCAGTCGGGTTCTACCAACTAAGTTGACATAGTATTCTTCTTCAGTCAAATTATACTAATTAAGTCAACCTAGTTGACTTTGTTTGTAGTGCTTCTTTTTGGTAGTTAGGTTCTACCAACTAATTTAACCTAATTGACTTAGTTTATAGTATTTCTTTTTGGCAGTTAGGTTCTAGCAACTAAGTTGACCCAGTTAACTTAGTTTTTAGTATTTCTTTTTGGTAGTTAGGTTCTAACAGCTAAGTTGACCCATTCAAATTAGTTTTTATTATTTATTTTTTATATTCAAGTTTTAATAACTAAGTTGACCTAGTAAACTTAGTTTATAGTATTTCTTTTTAGCATATAGGGTTTTGCAAAGTGTGTCGAGCTAGTTAACCCAATTGGTAAAACTTCAAAATAACATATGAGCATCATAACATAAAAAAATTCAATATTAACCATATTTAACCCCATAAAGGTTACTCTCTTTCCTATCTCTATCATTTTACTATTTCATTTAGTTTTATTTTTCATAAATTAAAAATATTTAAAATTGCAACCCTACAGCTAACTAGGTCAACCTAGTTAACTTAGTTATGTAGTTTTATCTTCTATTTGAGAGAAATAGTCAACATGTTCAAATCTATTATTAAAGAACTTGCTTTTATATAACAATAATTACCAAATGTGTTCTATACTATTTTCATACAATGTTTCTTGAACTGACTCTGTACTATTCTTCATGAAGGAATTAACAACTATTTTTTAGTAATTAATTCACATTTCCTTTCCAACTATTTACATGGTTAAAGTAACTCACATAGTCTAAATAGGTGGTTTTTAAAATTACCATTTTAGTTACATTGTTCTACTCTTTTTCACACACTACCATATCACATAACGTTCAAAATGCATTTGAACACTTGTCTTTCCAAGGCCTACCTACTTGTTTTTTATCACCAAGGGGGAAGTTAACTTGGTTCTCTATCCAAGTATAAATATATGGTTAATGATATATATTATAAAATTACTTGACACCCTTATCATTTTGGTATTATGAAGTGAGGGGGTAGTCCCCAATACCAAGCTAGTACCATTATCAATATAGATCTCTTTCAGCCTAAACTACCTAAAACCGAGCTTAGATTGATTTTTATTTCCTTATTATAGCCAACTCTATATCACATTAATTACAAAATTTATTATAATTTAACAATACTTAGGTATGACCACTTAGATAGATTTTAATTCCAAGTTATTTCTTATTCTTTGATCATTGTATTTTATATTTCAAAACTTGCACTAGCCAGTGTTGGTGCAAAATTTATGTTGTGTGCTCTAAATAGACCAACCACATTTATTTGATTACTTGTAGTTTTTTATCATATATTTAAAAATAATCTTTCCTATTTTTAGAACACTATCCTCTATGTTGACATAGTCTCTCACTGACTGATTTAACTTTTCTACATATAGTACATAGTTGACTTGTTTGACTCTATATTCTTATTATTCAATCAAAATTATCTCTCTACATTACTAAGTCAACCCAATCGAGTTAGTACCTATAGGATGACCTTGTTCCTTTTTGGTTGGCTTTGTCTTAATATAGATGCCTACTTCAAAGTAGTACTAATTTGACTCAGTCAACTTAGTACCTATGGGTCGACCCTATTCTATGTTTGGTCAAATCCATCTTCATCTTATGTTTTTCTATCTAAATAGTACATAATTGACCCTGTCGACTCTATATACCTTGGCCGATACTATTTTGTGTTTATTTATCTATATTATTTCATATTAATGACACATTTTTTAGGCTCTACTTAGTCAATAACATTTCATAACTAAGGATTTATATTAGAACCTCACTATTTAGATGACACTATTTAATTTCTTCCTTCATCTTTTTCTAATTCAAAACCAATCACTACATAATATAATATAGTTTAGGTCCTTCATCCTAGTCATCCTATTACTACCAATGGTGGGAATCCTTTTGTTACACCCATAAAAAAATCACCTAGCATTATCACTTCCCAAAGCAACATGGTTAAAATCAATCTAATCAATGATCTAGATGATTCTTGATTATTTAAAAACCTTTATGATAATATCATCTACACTCTTAACAAGAATTGTGGCTTTACCAAGCTTCTTTCTTCTTCTACCACACTTATGATAACTAACACTAATGTTAGGAATCTTCTTCCGAATACCAATGTTGGGAATCCTTCACCCAATACCCATCCTCCCACCAAAACTAATCATTTTCCTAAACACACTAACACCCCACATTAAAATACTAATGCACAAATAGACACAACTCAAATTATTGCATAAATAGTTCAAAAAATGAACATGATGCAAACAACTAATCATTCCCAAATAATGCAAATACCACAACATTTATTACACATGACTAGTCAACCATCTCAATTCATCATGTCTCAACAAAATCATAATTATATCCCCCTTTATCTTAAATATTCCAATGGGAATATCATCCCTCAACTTACTTTGCATAATAAAAATCTTCAACATATTCAAAATGAACGTTTAGCTCCATTCATTACATCTATGTATATTGAAAACATTTCTCCAATTATCACATATGATGGGACTAAGGACCCTATTATCTTTCTTATGTATTTTAGTAATCTCTATAAGAAATGGGTCCAAACTAACACCTTTGCTACTAGAAATATCTTATCCAAAACCTTTATCGGTGATGCACTTGAGTTGTGCAACTAACTTCCTAGACATTCCATCTCACAACTAGAGGATTTATTTAATTCTCTAGTGAAGGAATTTAAACATGATGACCTTAAAAAATACCTTATCCATTTCATCAATATTAAACAACTTCCTAATGAATCGATTCACACTTTCATCAAATGATGGAAATTTATATCTCACAAAGTAGACCATAACATGAATGATGATACTCTTTTAAAACTATTTATCACTACTCTTATACCTCCCCTTCAATAATAAGTTCAAACCTTTTCCCCTAAAACATTAGAATAAGCTTTAGACCAAGAAAAAAAGCAAGAATTTATTATGAATCAATTTGAAACACCACAAACAACCACTAAAAAACCTTTCCAATCATTTTCTCATAACATTGATTCATCTAAGACTCCCCAACCTCAAAATAGAGAATCCAATTCAGCCAATTTTAACCTAACCCACCCTCAATTAAGTCTATAAAAATTTGAAAATAAATAGCCACCCTCTAAACCCATGAGCTTTGATCCTTCCAAACCTCCTCCAAAATGGTACAATCCTGATAGTTTTTATTGGTGGAATGATACTATAGGTCATTCTCATGAGTTTTGTCATGATATTTGTTGGTTGAATATTTTGTCTATCAGTGTACTGGTAAAAAAAATAGGTCTTATCAGCCAAATCAAGAAGATTAGTCTTCCTAATGTGTAAGTTTATCACATCAAAAGGAGACTGCTCTCTCCTCTCATCAAGGGGAGGTTCCCTATGGATATGTTATGTATATGTATAAATAGAAAATAATACTTAGGGATGGGACCCGACATCCATCTCTCTTTATTCAAAAATGATGTATACAAAACAAAGGAAAAACTTAAGGAAATGAGAGACAACTCTCCTATTCTTTTAGAAGAACTATTCAGCTAGCCATAAGAATACCCCTGGAAATAAAAGTAGAATGTAACTGAGAGTATGGTAACTAAAAAATCAAGACAGAGTACAAAGTCTCTACCTGAAATGCTTTAGAGTAATATACGAAGGACAATGAAAGCTCAAAGTCTTTTCAAAGTCCTTTACATAGAAATAAAAAGAAAACACACTGAAGGTAGCTATGGGGGCACAAAGTCTCTCCACAATTGATTCTTTAGAACACCTTCCTGACTAAGTTTACTAATCATGTTTATTAAATTAATGAAACAGAAAAGATATCACAACACAAAGTCTAAAAAAGTCCTTTGCTTTCATTAACAGAATATGATCAACAGACTGAGCACAAAATCTCAATGATGCCTCTCAATTTTAGTAGAGTTTCATTTAGATTGTCAAAAAGAAGATCCGTTTACAATGAAATAAAGTCCCTTATATAGCCATTTCAAGAAGGGCTTGGGAACAGTAATACATCATGATGCATTGGGAACTGTTAGGAAGATAGGCTAGAACTTTGGGGAATTTTACTTGATCTTCTCAATGTAGATAAAAAAGTCATGTAATTGAAAGACTACAACTTTCAATGTCCACCTGGTAGTCTGATCTTGTCTTCATCTCTCCTCCTTTCCTGGTTAATTGAATCGGGTCTTGGATTCATCTATTGTTTTATCTTTCCTCGCTTTCAGCTAGTTTTTGTCTTGAATTCTAGAAATGATTTTGGATCTGTAAATCCAAAGGATCAATGGTTATTTCACTATCTTTAAAATTGATGTTTGCATGCCCATCAATGTGATCTCAACAGCTAGTTCACTATCCTAAATTTGATGTCTTTGAGGGCGTCACCCCTTGGTCTTCTTTTGGCTTTTAGCTTTGCCCTTCCAAATTGGACTTGTCCTTTTGGGCCCTTGAGAAATGGCCTATGTCAAGTCAAAATGATCCTTCACTTTGGCCGCTGAGAGTCCCCCGCAAGGGCACTTACCCTTCAGGGTCCTTCAGCAGCCCTTTGCTTTGGTAGTTCCCATGAACAAATCCCTGAGATTTCTATTTGAGTCTCCCATGGGTAATTTCCATGGATATTTGTTCCATAGAAAATTCTCATGGACAATTTGCCTGGGGAAAATTCCCATAGACAAAAGTCTGGAAAAAATTGTTCTGCAAAGTCTTTTGAGCCCTTTATTTTAATATGCTTTAAACAAATCCAAAAGAATTACCTTTTGGCTTACTTGAAAAATGCTCTTTCAAAAAGGTGCTTTTGTGGATTAAGTATCCTCCATAAGGGCACTTGTCCTTTGGGAAGTCTCTTTCTGCATTGAACCATCCTTTTGAACTTTGATGTTGAACCAATCGATTAAACCAAAAATGGTTCAAGTCGATGGTTCAATTGGTTGAAACAAGCTGATGAACTAAGCATTAAACCAAGACGTTATGAACTTGCCTTTGAACTAACAGTTGAACCATTTTGTTGAACCAAACGATTGAACCTATCCATTGAACCAATTCAATGGTTCAACGAAGCGTACTGATCCCCTTTGAACCAAAGGTCGATGAGCCATTTCATTGAACCATTGTCTTGAATGAACCTGTTCATTGAACCAAGACGTTGAACCAAATTTTGGTTCAATGGTTCAAACAAAGCTTTTAAAAATGTCTTTAAACCTACTATTGAACCTGTAGACATTAAACCAAAAGATGAACTGAAAGAATGAACCAACCGAGTGAACTATCAAGTTAAACCAAAAGACAATGAGTGAAATAAAGCATTGAACCACTTGGTTGAACTGAGCCATTGAACTATTCCTTTGGTTGAACCCGCCTTTAAATTGTTGAACCAATTGAACCTTTGAACCAAAGTGGTTCAATGGTTCAATAGTTCAATGGTTCAAGCCACCTTGAATGTCTTAAAGCCAATGAACCAATTGAAGTGATTGAACTTTGAACCTTGATGAAGCACTTAGCTCTTGCCAAAGACATTGAACTTGTTAAACTTTGAACCCGTTGAACCTTTGAACCAAAGTGGTTTAATGGTTCAATGGTTTAATGGTTCAAGTCTCTTTTTGCACTCAGATACTTACTGATGAAGATTTTCAATTGAACCAAAGTTCTAAACTAATTCTAGAAAATGACCAAGCATTGAAAACCAATTCTTTTGACTAAAACCACTTGCAGAAGCCTTTGAACTTGTATAAATGAACCTGCTTGTAGAATTTGAAGATACAAAGTCCATAGAAATCAACATGTAAAATCCATTGAACTTGACTTGCAAAGTCTGTAGATTTTTTGAGAAGCTTTTAAAATGAGGAATCTGAATGTCTATGACAAATTTTGAAAATAGAAGATACAATTTTGGTCTATAAGACCAAAATAATTCAAATGTTGTCTCAAAAATAGCTGATATTTTTGGGAGAGAATAGCTGGCTCCAGTTGGGAAACTTCTATCAATTGCAAAATGAATTGAAAGGAGTAAAATCCAAAATTTCCAGTATCTTCATGTGTACCATTGGGCTTTGGAGTCATGCTACCCAGAAATGAAAGGCATCAAAAATGAAAACAAACAAAACAAAACATAATTTAAAACTATACAAATACACACACACACACACACATATGGAATGATCTGATACTTCAAGATTTGAAGTATTTCAGATGCTACTTTTTGGGAGACAATGAAAATAATGTTTTATCCTGGTAGACCAGTAGGAAAATATTTTGTCCCTAGAAATGGTGACGAGCGAATGGAGTTCTCCATGAGGAAACTAATTTTTTGCATCTTCTTGTTGACTCTTTCTTCTTCTTGTCCCATGGCAAGATGTGTTCTTCAAAATGGAAACCATAACTCCTTACTTTCTTGGTGATGGATTCCTTTGCCTGATTTTGATTTGCATCAATATGATCCACCATCATAACTTGTTGTTCTACTAGTTTAGTCCAGCACATGATTGGATCATCCAAGTTAAACTCTTGACAAACTATTAGATTATCATCTCCTTTGATATGAAGGAGTTTGAATTCATCTTGAGCAATCTTTAATTTAGCCAATAGAGATTCACATCTAGCTGTGTTGTTGGTGTTGTTGACTTGCAAATTGCATGAAGGAAGAATATCTCTTTGAGGAGATATCAACGTAGTCCCAACTCTATCATTTGTATAAGAATTGTTGTTATCATCAGAATGTGATCTCTTATCAAATTTCTCTTCATTAGAGATGGAAGATCCTTCCTTGTTTATACTATGCTCTACCAATTCTTCTGAAGTCTTGTTTGGATCAATTCCTAGATTGTCAGTTACAAGACTTTCATCTGTAGGAACATGAACATCCTCTATGGTAAAGAAATAATTACCTCTACCTGAAGATTCAAACAAAATTTGTGCTGTAGGGGATGATGTTTGGGTAACCACATATTTTGCCTCCTTTTTAGGGAGCAACCTCTTCATCATGCCTTGGACAGGGATCCTTGCCTTAGATAGATCCATGTTTAGTTCTCCTCTCATGTCCTTGCAGAAATTTCATCCAAGCAAAATGCCATAAGATGTTGGGATGTCAGCCACCAAGATAGTCATCTTAATCCTCTTGTCTGGAAAGGCTATGAATGCAAATTGGGCATCTTTGATTTGCCCCAGTAATGGTACTTTTTTGTTCTCCATGGAGAAACATCTCCCAAATGTCTTGGTCAGTGTGAGACCAAGAGACTCAGTGACTTTGGTAGGCATGACATTGTCAAATCCACCTGAGTCAATTATACAATTACTCAGCTTGTGGCCATTGATTAATAGGGAGACATAGAAGGGTTCTATTTTTTTAGAAGCAGCTGGAGGAGTAATGATAAGATTATTTGGAATAGGTGTGTTCTTTAGAGAGTCAAGAATTACTTTTTTAGCCTTTTGTCTTGCAAGGATAGTCTAATTTTTAATATATTAGACCAACTTATTTAGTTGATCTGGATTAGACTACAAGTATTCAAATTTAGACATCTGTATTTTTATCTTTTTGACATGATCAATTATGTCAAATCGCTAAATCAAGCTAGGTACAGAGATAGGTACTTTAACTTTTTGAGTTTTTAGAGGGGTGGGAGGTGGGCTAGTTTGTGAATTAGAAGTAGAAGGGGAAGGTGAAATAGATGTATTTACCTTTTCAGTAATGACCAAATCTTTTGATTGAAAAGGCAGAGTTGTCCCATGCTTGACAATTATGATTTCTAGCTATGGTTGCTCTTTTGTCTTTTCTTTATTAGCCTGCTAGACTGATTGGTTCTTAGACTTGGTAAACACTGCATATGATCCATCTGAAGCTTTTCCTTTATTTCTGGGTTCATCCTGGTAATTCAAAAAACTAATGTGGGAGTCACCATCTGATTCTTCTTGACTGTCTTCAATGATATCAGTGTCATTTTCTTGATTTAATTCAGGCTGATAAGAGAATTCTGATTCTGCTTCAAGATATCCCATTGCTAAATTGGTTGGAGGAGCTTCTAGGGAAAGTTTCCCTTGTGGGGGAGGAAGGCAATTTTGTTGTCCTTGGTTTCTAGCAACATTTCCCTAATATGACTGATTTGGGAATGTCCTTCTGTATGTAGGAGCAGAAGACATTCCTTGAGCCATTTGCTTTTTGAGAGCAAGCAACTCATTTGCTAATTTCTACACCATTGGATCTATGGTGTTTGTAGATGCAAATTCAGAAGATGATGAAGCTCTATTTCTATTGGGATCTCTTCTTATTTTCCCTACTAAGATGAGATCATCTTCTACTTTAGTGGCCAAAAGTTGAGCTGCAGCGAGATCTATTTAACCAGCATGTGTCAAAAGGAAGTTGACTTCAGGTAGCTGAGAATTAATGAAAAAGCATTTAAGATTCTCAGTTGTAGGTTGAGCAATGACAGGAATTCTATTTCTCAATTTATCAAATTTAGCTATGAAGTCTCTCATAGGCTCATACGGCTCTTTTTTCATTTGTGTAAGTTGAGCCAAAAGTGTATGTGCATCTTCTACAAGTTTGAATCTGGCTTCAAAATTATCTTTTAGGGTATTCCAATCAGTCATAGATTGAGCTTGTAGATGGTAAAACCAATCTATAGTAGCACCTTGAAGTGTTTCAACAAAAATCCTGACTGTTACATCTTCAAACTCTACTCTGATTACTCCACAAGCTATACTGAATGTTGCAATGTGTTCATCAGGATGAACTTTTCCATCACTATAGAATTTAGGAAAATTCTTCCTAGAACTGTGTGGAACCTCATGCAGAGGAGTAAGATTAAGTGGGCCAAATGCATTACCCTAGGGGCCTTGAACTACCATTATAGGATTTTGAAAAGGAGGGATAACAAATCTCAATGGGGTAATTATAGGCACAGCTTTGTCAATAGCAGAAGTAGATACTTCATATGGTAATGGAGATATGGCTTTAGTAGGAGGGAAGCTTTTGGTTCGTTGGAGATGAGATGGTGAAGGAAATAGATCAAAATCAATTTGTTGTACCAGCTTGAACATAGGATCAATGATACCTTTATCCCTTTGGCTTCATGTATACCTTGAATCTACCAGATTGTAAAAAACAAGTTGAAAAGAATTGACCTTGGTTCAATTAAATCTTGAGGCTTTAAACTTTGCATTATTTCCCTATGAGTGTGGAGGTGAATGAATAGGCTATAAATGAATAATGGGTATATCCCCAATGGAGTCGCCAAAAACTATTGGTTGAATATTTTGTCTATCAGCATACTGGTAAACAAAATAGGTCTTATCAACCAAAGCAAGAAGATTAGTCTTCCTAATGTGTAATTTTATCACATCAGAAGGAGACTGCTCTCTCCTCTCATCAAAGGGAGGTTCCCTGTGGATATGCTATGTATATGTATAAGTAGAAAATAGTTCTCAGGGATAGGACCAGACATCCATCTCTCTTTCTTCAGAGATGATGTATACAAAACAAAGGAAAAACTCAAGGAAATGATAGACAGCTCTCCTCTTATTTTAGAAGAACTATTCAGCCAACCATAAGAATACTCTTGGAAATAAAAGCAAAATGTAATTGAGAGTATGGTAACCAACAAATCAAGATAGAGTACAAAGTCTCTACCTGAAATGCTTAAGAGTAATATACGAAGGATAATGAAAGCTCAAAGTCTTTTTAAATTCCTTTAAACAAAAATAAAAAGAAAACACACTGAAGGTAGCTATGGGGGCACAAAGTCTCTCCACAGTTGATTCTTCAGGACACCTTCCTGACTAATTTTACTAATCATGCTTATTAAATTAATGAAACAGAAAAGATATCACAACACAAAGTCTAAAAAATTCCCTTGCTTTCATTAACAAAATATGATCAACAGACTGAGCACAAAGTCTCAATGATGCCTCTCAATTTTGGTAGAGTTTCATTCAGATTGTCAAAAAGAAGATCCATTTACAATGAAAGAAAGTCCCTTATGTAGCCATTTCAAGAAGGGCTTTGGAATAGTTGTAGACACTGAAATCGTGTCGACTCCCCTGGTCATTCCCCGTCTTATTCTTCTTCGCCTATTTAACCCTTGTCGATCACTTTTTCCATTAACCTTGACCCTGGCAGCATGTAAAAATGAGCACAGAGCTAAAGCTAGACTCTATCCCCATTGTGCATCTGCCGACGACAGTCTTTACCCAGCCGACATCACCGACGTCGGTCACTTATCGGCCGACATCGGAAATCCTGCTGACGTCAGTCACCTTACCGTTATCCGTTATCAGTTATCATTCGGTTCCCAATCGGTTTCCCAAATGATTATCGAACCGTCTCTCGAACCGTCCCTTGCCTTCATCAGCATCCGCCAATCAATCCCGAAGGCTAATCAATGAATCAATCAATCAATCAATCGAGCCCAAACTCTGACATTCACAGACTCTTGCAATCAACACTCTTGCGATCAACCAACTCTGGCATCAACCAATCTGCATTTGCTTCAATCCGGCACTGCACAGACAACTTTGACAACGTCAATCATGTCTTCAGTAAGTATCCTCATCTGTTTATTTTTATTTTTGGTTATTGCTTTCTTGTTATTTCCATATTCTATATTCTATCCAGACTCAACCTTCTGCAAATCCCCAGAGCCTGTTTAGACTCGACCTTATCTTGACTAGACCCTGTCCCAACTCAACCAGAACCTATCCAAAACCCTACCCAAAACCTATCCAAAACCTTGCCTAGACTCTACCCTGACTTTGTCTCGACTCCATCAGACCCTGTAGACCTTTGTCCTAAACCAATCATTGACCAATCTCCTCCACACTCACCTGTTTTGCCCCCTTCACCTATGGAGTCAGTGGTTTCCATTCCTCCTAGTTTTTTTTTTCCATAAACACCATCCGCCTGGACCCCTTGACTTATCAACTTAATGGAGTGTCCAAATCTCTCCCTCTCATTTTTCCTAGCATGATCGAAGATGAGTCGGCAACCATTCACACTATTCACTGCGTTGATGATGACGCCATTCTTTCTTACATGGGCGCTGACGATTCTTTCATCCAGCGCTCCCTCCCTTCTAAGACCCAGGTTATGTTAAATGAATCAACCATTGACATCAACCTTCCTTCTTCTGATGTTCCTTATGTCTTAAATATTGGCCAATCTTTAGACGCTCAGGAGCAGCTTGACTATACCCAGTTCCTTTTCGACCATAGCAAGGCCTTTGCCTGGACTTAATGTGATATGCCTGGCATCGACCCCACCATTGTTACCCATAACATTGTCACCAAACCAGAGGCTAAGCCTGTTAGGCAAAAGCTTCGAAAGATGCATCCTCGTGTTGCCCTCCTTGTCAAAGAGGAGCTTCAGCACCTTCTTTCTGTCTCCTTCATCCAGCCCATCGATTATCCACAGTGGGTCTCTAACATCATCCTAGTCACCAAGGCAACTAGGGGGATTCAGATCTGCACTGACTATCATGACCTTAATCTAGCCTGTCCTAAAGATGACTTTCCTCTTCCTAACATTGACCAGCTTATTGATCTTACGGCCAGCCATGAGATGCTATCTCTTATGGACAGATTTTTAGGATACAATCAAATCCTGATTGCTCCAAAAGATCAGCACAAGACTACTTTCATTACCCCATGGGGGACTTTCTGCTATCGAGTCATGCCTTTTGGCTTGAAGAACGCAGGTGCCACTTATCAGCGTGCCATGACCTACATTTTCCACGATCTCCTTCACAAAATCATGGAAGACTATGTGGATGACCTGCTCGGCAAGTCCAAACTTCGCCGTGACCATCTGACCATTCTCAAAATCATCTTTTCTCATCTTCTTCAGTACAATGTTCATCTTAACCCCAAGAAATGTGTCTTTTAGGTCCTCTCTGGCAAGCTTCTCGACTTCATCATTTCCTTTCGTGGCATCGAGATAGATCCTGCCAAGATTCACGCTATCCTCGAAATGCCGCCCCCGACCAATCTCAAGCAGCTTCACAGTTTGCAAGGCAAGCTCTAGTCCATTTGTCATTTCATCTCGTAGCTTTCTGACCGCTGCCAACCTTTTCATCATCTCTTTAAGAAGGACATCTCTTTTACATGGGATAAGGATTGTCAAGAGGCTTTTGAAGCCCTAAAATGCTATCTGGTCTCTCCACCAGTTCTCATTCCACCTAAAGATGACCAACCCTTCTACCTTTATATCTCAGCCACTCATCATTCATTAGGTGCCATGATCGCACACCGAGACGAACATCACCATGAGCAAGCAGTCTATTATATCAACCGAACATTGGTTGACTATGAAACTCGATATACCCATATCGAGAAACTCTGTTTGGCATTAGTCTTTGCTGCTACTAAACTTCGCCACTATCTTCTTAGTCACAAAACCTTTGTCATCACCCACACCGACCCTCTCAAGTATATGCACTCCAATCCATATCAAAATCAACGTATGGCTCGATGGCTCATGCTGCTTGCTGAGTTCAATCTCAAATTCATCCAACAGAAATCTATCAAGGGGAAAACCATCGTTGATCAACTAGCAGATGCGCCTCTTCCTGAAAATCAACCTTCACAGTATGAGTTCCCTAACGAGTCTATCACTGCGCTTTCCTCCGACGACACCACCTATCAGATGACTATGTTCTTTGACGGCTCCAAATGTCAATTAGGTGGGGGTGCTGGGGTCATTCTCATCCCACTCGAAGGGGAGCCCATGCCTCTGTCTTTTAAACTCGACTTTGATTGTACCAATAATATGGCTGAATACGAGGCCTTAATTTTGAGACTTCAAACTGCCCTCTCTCTCAGCATCAAGTCCATCAACATCTTCGGCGACTCGCAGCTCGTCGTCAATCAAGTCAACGGTTCATACCTCTATAAAAATGAAAATTTGCAAAGGTACAAAAACCGTGCTGACATTCTCCTTGCATCTTTCGATCATTACCTCCTACAGACTGTTCCTCGCTCTACGAATAAGTTTGTTGACACCATGGCTTCTCTCACTTCACATATCCCATCTTCCTCATTTACATCCATACTTTTTGTCACGGTGCGTCGCGTGTCGTTACCTTCATATATCTCTTCTCACATTCATCATGTCAACAATATAGACCCTAGCCCACGATATGCTTGGTATAAGCAACTTGTAGACTTCTTATCTTTCTCTGTCATTCCTCCCAACCTCTCTAGTAATGCACGATGAGCTTTTATCAAGCGTACTACATGTTATACCATGCTAGGGGGTCTTCTCTATAAGCGAGGCTTCGATGGCCTCCTTCTTCGCTGTCTCACCTCCACTGAAGCATCTCAAGCCATTCAGTAAGTCCATGATGGGATTTGTGGTAGACATTTCAGTGGAAATTCGGTTGCCAAACGCATCCTTCATCTGGGCTATTATTGGCCTACCCTTCATCAAAACTGTAGCGACTATGTTCGGCATTGCATCAAGTGTCAGCAGCACTCTAACTTGCTTCATCTTCCTATTCACGCCTTACAAATTGCTCAGGATTTTTGGCCTTTTTCTCAATGGGGTTTAGATCTCATCGGTGAGATTAACCCTCATTCGTCTCTTCGTCATCAATCCATCATCACAGCCATTGAATATTTCACCAAGTGGGTGGAAGCCATTCCTCTCGTCTCCACAAAAGCCAACAAGATCGTCGACTTCATCACCACCCATATCATCTGTCGTTTCTGTGTCCCTCATAAAATCATCACTGATAACGGCAAGTCCTTCAAAAACAAGACTGTCCAAAAGCTATGCGACTCCTTCGGCATCAAACTCAGTTTCTCTTCACCTTACTACCCACAAGCAAATGGGCAGGCTGAGGCTTCCAACAAAATTCTCACCAAAATTCTCATGAAAGTGGTCAATGACACAGGCAGGGATTGGCACATTCACATTCCTTTCACTTTGTGGGCCTATCGCACTAGCATCCGAACCTCCACGGGTGCTACCCCTTTTTCTCTCATGTACGGAACAGAGGCTGTCTTACCTCTCGAAGTATAGATCCCGTCTCTCCACATTTCTCTACATGATATCCTTTCCAACGATGACTTTCGTCAAGATTGCTTAGCTCAACTTGAGTTACTTGACGAACGCCGTCTTGCTGCCCTTAATCATCTCCATGTCTATCAACATCGCATCAAGCACACCTATGACAAAAATATGTGAGAACGAGATTTCAACATCAGAGACCTTGCCTCAAAGAGAATCAACACGTGACCAATATGGAGCATAGTAAACGAGGCAAGTTTGCTCCTAATTGGCTCGAACCTTTTATTATCACGCACAAGTATGGATCAGGGACTTACCGTCTGTCTTCTCTTGATGGATGACCAGAACTTGAGCCTCTTAATGCGTTGCATCTACGACCGTTCTACTGCTAGTCAAGTATTCATCCACTTGACACTTAACTTGATCTCATCCCTTGAGCAATCCCCATCCTCTTAAATCCTACTTCCTTTCAACCCTATTCCTCTTAACAAATTTCTATAACCCTTTTATGATGTATGGATGCTTTGTCCTAATAAAAGGGATCCCTTGACCTTCTATAATCTTGTCCATGACTCACATTTCTATAAAAACAAATCAAGATGTCACAATATCCATGGTCACTATATCAATCTCAAAATCAAAAGGCAGACTGCTCCCTCGAAAGACAGTTGTACTATCATTGATGTAATTAATAGACTGCTCCCTCGAAGGACAGCTATTCAAAAGCCCTTATATTAAACAAAAATCTAGACCACTCCCTCAAAGGATGGCTATGACTAATCTGGCAATAAACAACACTATTTTAGAAGCTTCCTGCATTGATCAGCTTTACAACTGACCACCAAGCAAATGACATATCTATGCAGGCTTCCCGCATCGATCAGTCTGCACCCAAAAAAAAAAAAAAAAAGAATGAGTCATGGACTTGACTTATAGTTGTCTCAGGGTCTCCTATAAAAAGGGGCAAAGTTATCTCTGCTCTTAAAATAGGTTACCCTTTTTCCTCCTCCTATCACCTGCTCAAGGGACTTCGAGCTCACTTTAATGTCAAAGTGATTCGATTACCGCTCTAACATAACTATGGTCAACGACGTCACACATAAATGGGGCTCTTAGTTCTCATAACCCCTATCTATGCTATCTTTTTGGTCCTTGTCAATGAAAGAGCAATATGCTTTTCACTTCTTCTGCACTTTGGTCACATTCACCTTCATCACTTGTCCATCGACTCAGCTTAACTCTCTTTTCAGACCACTCCCATAGCCTATTCCCCCTAGTTTCTATGGACACCAATACACATGGAAACTATTGACCCGCCGCAATTTATGTTAAGCATAAACCAATACTTGCTGAAGCATAAATAAACCTCAATTCATTTTTAGCATACATCCATCACGAATATGGAATATTGCTAGGGATGAAAGACCTCTCAACCAATGTTGCAAAATACACCATTTGGAAAATGCTGCAACATCATTTCATCATAACCAAGACCAATCTATTAACCTATTAACCATTTTTGACCACCTGTCTACCACTCGGACCCTTTGTCTGAACTACATTGGTCTGAGGCCCTCTGACCAGGGCTATGTAGGCAGCACTCAGATGATACGACCGTCTTCTGGGGTTAGCTCAACCATTCTCATTTGTTAGTCTCTCTGATGGACAAACCTTTTTTCCTTCTTTTAACCATAACCTTGCCCTTGACCACGACCAATTTCATCCCTTTGTCCCTCCCTCCCTTCTAGGGAGAACTACATTGGCCTGAGGCCCTCTGACCAGGGCTATGTAGGCAGCACTCAGTTGACATGGGGTCTTCTGGGGTTAGCTCGACCACATCCTTTCGTCCATTCCTCCCCCTTGACCACCAACCATTGGAGATCATGCCTATCTCCTCCGACCTCGACCACTTCCAAGACACTGTTGCCTTGGTTGTTTTTGCATATATGCTCCCTCATGACTGGTTAGCAGAATTGTGTGCAGACCTTTTTGGACCCTCACAAGTATAGGATCGCAAGCCAGTTGATCCACACTAATTGTGACTTTCTCGTGTTTCTAGGAGCACTTCCTGAGCCTGGGATACCTAGACCGCGATGACCCATTTGGAGCTTCAGCTTAGATTGAATAACCCGATCAACAGATGACTAAATGCTGGGGCCCGGTTATTTCAATTTTGGCACTCCTCGACCCTTGACCTGTGACACTTTGACCTAACCATCTCGTGCAGTGGTATGCACGCAATCACGCCTTTTACAACGTTTACCCTCACCCCTTTTTCATCCACTCTTTATCAAATCAGCACCCGATTCCCGGTTCCCTTCCCTCGACTCTTGCTTTGAGGGAGAATACCTCATCCATAATCGGGGCAATCCACTTCCTATTTTTGTCTTGCAGTTCATTTGAACAACCAACAAGATGAAATCAACCTTATCCCTCACCTGGGGCAATCACTCCTATTTTTGTCTTGCAGTTCATCTAGAACAACCAACAAGACAAAAAGGGGCAAATGTAGACACCAAAATTGTGTCGACTCCCCTGGTCATTCTCCGTCTTATTCTTCTTCACCTATTTAACCCTTGTCGATCACTTTTTCCATTAACCTTGACCCTGGCAACATGTAAAAATGAGCACAGAGCTAAAGTTAGACTCTATCCCCATTGTGCATCTGTCGACGACGGTCTTTACCCGGCCGACGTCGCCAACGTCAGTCACTTATTGGCCATCCTACCGACGTCGGTCACCTTACCGTTATCCTTTATCAGTTATCATTCGGTTCCCAATCGGTTTCCTGAATGGTTATCGAACCGTCTCTCGAACCGTCCCTTGCCTTCATTAGCATCCGCCGATCAATCCCAGCTAATCAATGAATCAATCAATCAATCGAGCCCGAACTCTGACATTCACAGACTCTTGCAATCAACACTCTTGCAATCAACCAACTCCGACATCAACCAATCTGCATTCGCTTCAATCCGGCACTGCACAGACAACTTCGACAACGTCAATCATGTCTTCGCACTGTGACAGGTAAGTATCCTCATCTGTTTATTTTTATTTTTGGTTATTGCTAGCTTGTTATTTCCATATTCTATATTCTATCCAGACTCGACCTTATGCAAATCCCTGAACCTGTTTAGAATCGACCTTATCCTGACTAGACCCTGTCCCAACTCAACCAGAACCTGTCCAAAACCCTACCCAGAACCTGTCCAAAACCTTGCCTAGACTCTACCCTGACTTTGTCTCGACTCCATCAGACCCTGTCCCAACCCTGTCAAGACCCTATCCCGACTCTCCCAGACCTTCTGCAACTCACCTAGACTCTGTCCAGAACCTGCCCCGACCGATGCCGGTCACTACCCCGACCAACGCCGACAGTTTGACCGACGCTAGCACCTTCCCTGACCGACGTCGGCACCACAGAGACCTACGCTGGTGACTGTGTAGAACAGTGCTTCATTATCAGGTATGCATTTTATTTTCTATCCTTTATTTCTATCATTTTATCTTTCATTATATCTACTTTAGTCCAATATTCTGCTTTTTTATCAGTGGGTTGATATCCTTCTAGGAACTCTTTGTACTTCCAGGATCGGGCATTCGCTTGACAACCCACCATATCTTTGACTAACATTTTTCCATGTTACAGTCTCTTTTCTTTGCAGGTGTCATTCCTCCACAGCCAAAGAGGAGAATCTTCCAACGTCTGATTTCGGTGCGCACAACTTTATCAGGTATCTTCTAGCCTTAACCATTTCTTTTAGTTTCTTATTTCTTCTTTGAATGTAGAAAGCAATTTTGCATAGAAACAATAGTAATACATCATGATGTGTTGGGAACTGTTAGGAAGATAGGCTGTAACTTTGGGGAATTTTACCCATTTGATCTTCTCAATGTAGATAAACAAGTCATGTAATTGAAAGATTACAACTTTCAATGTCCACCTGGCGGTCTGATCTTGTCTTCATCGCTCCTCCTTTCCTAGTTAATTGAATTGGGTCCTAGATTCATCTATTGTTCTATCTTTCCTCACTTTCAGCTGGTTTTTATCTTGAACTTTGGAAATGCATTCAAATCTATAAATCCAAAGGATCAATGGCTATTTTACTATCTTTAAAATTGACGTTTACATGTCCGTCAATGTGATCTCAATAACTAGTTTACTATCCTAAATTTGACATCTTTGAGGGCGTCACCCCTTGGTCTTATTTTGGCTTTTAGCTTTGCCCTTCCAGATTGGACTTGTCCTTTCAGGCCCTTGAGAAATGGCCTATGTCAAGTCGGAATGATCCTTCACTTTGGCCGCTGAGAGTCCCCCGCAAGGGCACTTACCCTTTGGGGTCCTTTGGTAGCCCTTTGCTTTGGTAGTTTTTGTGTACAAATCCTTGAGATTTCTATTTGAGTCTCCCATGGGTAATTTCCATAGACATTTGTCCCACAGAAAATTCCCATAGAAAATTTTCCCAGGGAAAATTCCCACGGACAAAAGTCCACAAAAATTTATTCCACAAAGTCTTTTGAGCCCTTTATTTTAATATGCTTTAAACAAATCTGAAAGAATTACCTTTCAACTTACTTGAAAAATTCTCTTTCAAAAAGGTGATTTTATGGATTAAGTGTCCTCTATAAGGGCACTTGTCCTTCGGGAAGTCTCTTTCTACATTGAACCATCCTTTTGAACTTTGATGTTGAACCAATCAGTTGAACCAAAAATGGTTCAAGCCGATGGTTTAATTGGTTGAAACAAGCCGATGAACTAAGCATTGAACCAAGACATTATGAACTTGCCTTTGAACCAATAGTTGAACCATTTCATTGAACCAAATGATTGAACATATCCATTGAACCAGTTCAACAGTTCAACAAAGCACGCCGAGCCCCTTTGAACCAAAGGTTGATGAACCATTTCATTGAACCATTGTCTTAAATGAACCTGTTCATTAAACCAAGATGTTGAACCAAATTTTGGTTTAATGGTTCAAACAAAGCTTTGAAAAATGTCTTTAAACCTGTTATTGAACATGTAGATGTTGAACCAAAAGATGAACTAAAAGAATGAACCAACTGAGTGAACTATCTAGTTGAACCAAAAGACACTAAATGACATAAAATGTTGAACCACTTGGTTGAACCGAGCCATTGAACTGTTCCTTTGGTTGAACCTACCTTTGAATTGTTGAACCCGTTAAACCTTTGAGCCAAAGTGGTTCAATGGTTCAATGGTTCAAGCCACCTTGAATGTCTTGAATTCGATGAACCAATTGAAGTGATTAAACTTTGAACCTTGATGAAGCACTTACCTCTTGCCAAAGACATTGAACTTGTTGAACTTTGAACCCGTTGAACCTTTAAACCAAAGTGGTTCAATGGTTCAACAGTTCAATGGTTCAAGTCTCTTTTTGCACTCAGATACTTGCCGATGAATATTTTCAATTGAACCAAAGTTCTGAACTAATTCTGGAAAATGACCTAGCGTTGAAAACTAATTATTTTGACTAAAACCACTTGTAGAAGCCTTTGAACCTATATAAATGAACTTGCCTGTAGAATCTAAAGATACAAAGTCTATAGAAATCAACATGTAAAATCCATTTAACTTGACTTGCAAAGTCTGTAAATTTTCTGAGAAGATTTGAAAATGAGGAATCTGAATGTCTAAGACAAATTTTGAAAATGGAAGATACAATTTTGGTCTGTAAGACCGAAATAATTCAAATGTTGTCTCAAAAATAGCTGATATTTTTAGGAGACAACAATATTCATCACTTCATTCTTGCTTCCTTACTTGGTCCACATTTAAATATTGATACTCTAATAAAATAATGTTATCAAGACTATCTTCAAGCCTTCCAATTCCAATCTAAATAATCACAATAACATCAATGTCAACTACCTAATGAACAAAAAAAATTATCCCATACCTACACCTCATCCATTAATGTTTTTCAAACCATAGTTGATCCTTATTCCTACACCAATAATGCAAATAATAGATAACATGAACAAATTTAAACATATCATTGCATCCATTAAACCTTAACCTCTTAGGTCACATGAACCAAAGGAGTACCTAGTGCAAATTCCTACTCAAAATTATATGATCCATGGTCCTCCTTTACTTCCTTTATCTATTCATACCTATCCTACACATCTATTTTCAATATTATTATCTTTGATGTCAAAAGGTAGATAGTTAGCACTATGGATGCCATTGATGTTAAGAGAATCACTTAGAAACAAGATTGATAGAGAGAAGATCATGTTTTACAATTGCATAGTATAAGTTGCAATATTATCATATTAAGTTGTCATGATTTTATAGAGACCATTTTTTAGAGTAATTAATATAATATTTGTTATGGTTTTTTTAAGTACATCTCATATGTATGGTCTGCAAGTTTAGATAAAGAGAGATGAGCCCATAAATGATTTATTTAGCTCTCAGCCATTACTAGGGTTTCTTAATAAAATCTTATGGATTTTAGTCATGATATTCAATAGAATTTATATTTTTATTTTGAATGGATATAGGTAATAACCAATCACTTAAGTTATAACTTAAGCCTTCCTTATCATTGTGCAATCGACCCCTTTGACCTAGTGATTTATCTGAGCTTGATCAATGGTTAGAACTTAATTGTATGATGAAGATCTAATGATGCATAGTAAATTTAATAAGTCAAAAATCTTGAGAATGAACATGCTAAATACATGTGTCATGATCATGAAGCTTGAATAGTATATCTACAATACAATTAAAAATTAAATAGTCAATGATCAATGCAAAGGTGCCAAGTGTCTCAATAGTGGGAATTGACAGTAATGTGCATAAGTCATGCAAGGATGCCAAGTGTCACAAGTACAAGGACTAGAAATGTTTAGAAGGCACATGAGGATGCCAAGTGTCACAATCATGGGGTGTGATAATATGCATAAGGCTTGTGAGAGTGCCAAGTGTCATAAATATAAGGACTGATAGTAAAGTTCTCAGATGGCACATGAGAGTGTTAAGTGTCCTAATCTCAGGAGACTAAGATAAATATCAATGGTTATGACTTAAAGTTGAAGAGTTAAATTTTTTAAGATCATAAAGATCTAATGGAGTGTGTGAGCTTGTCAAATTTTGATTTAATAGTTGTATTTTAAAGTCGGGATAATTGAATGAGGATCATCAAATGATGACATGAAACTTAAGATCAATGGTTAGTATTTAAAGATTTTTTCATCTCAATTGTCAAGCAATAAAACACATAGGTAAGATGCATTTTATGACACATAAAACAATATAGATCACTATGATCAATCAAAACTATGTAATATGGCATGTGTATAATAACTAGAACCTGATATATGATAAATATAGTAAAATGCAAAGAATTATGGTGGTAGTGTGTGAATTCAAGAAGTGGTAAACTTGTCATTAAATAAATATGAACTAAGTCCAAGAATAGAGCATGATGTGAGACCTGGATCTAATGCATGTGTGTGTGTGTGTGTGTGTGTGTGTGTGTGTGTGTGTGTGTGTGTGTGTGTGTGTGTGTGTGTGTGTGTGTGTGTGTGTGTGTGTGTGTCATTTAGTTTACACACTAAGTGTGAAATGAAGTCAAATTGAGGGGTAGAGAGGCAAAGCGGAAGAGAGAAAATAATTTTAGAGTATGAGTAGTTATATAACAAGCTTGTAACATAGAATTGGATTCATTTTTTTATCAATTTTATAATCTAGAGTTGTAGCTCCATAATAGATCTAATTGGTAGGTACCATCAAAAGAGCTGAGTTGGTGCTTAGTTAGAGAGTAGGTGTTTCCTTAGAGTAGGTGATCTTAAATCTAGGGATTGGTGTGTCCTCATGATCAATGACCTTAAACATTATAACCAGTGAAGTTTTGATTATGAGGCTAGATTAGAACAATAGATTCTAGTAGATATTATCACTATGGTTTTTACCATATTGAGTTTTCCAATTAAACTTAGTGTTATGTCTATTTGTTTTTGTGTGTGATCTCTACATATACTTTTTAATTTACATTAAAAGTATTAAAGGACTAATTTTAATCAATCTAATGATTAACCCCCCTCTCAATAGATAGTTGTGTTTCAATAATTAGTATCATATCCCTAATTCCTTAGAAGAAGCTTAATCAATTGAGGTAGATCTTGAATAGTGAACATAAATGGCCAATCAAGAAGGCTCTTCCTCAAACAAAGCACCTCTCTTTAATAGATCAAACTATGTATTTTAGAGCATTAGAATGGAAGCATATTTATCTTCATTAGGGTTTGATGTATGGATGTCTGTTGTAAATGGATATACAATTCTTGCTACAACTCTTATTGATCAGGCTACTAAAAAATCATATGAGAACAATGCTAAGGTAAATAATTCTATCCTTTGTGGATTGTCTAACTCAGAGTTTGTTAAAGTAATGCATTGCCAAACTATACATGATGTCTAGAATAAGATGAAGAACATCTATAAAGGTGATGATAAGGTAAATCATCCAAGATACAAACATACAGAGGTAATTTTGAAAGTCTTAAAATGAATGAATATGAGAACATTGAAGACTACCTCCTTAGAGTAGATGAACTAATCAATGTAATTAGAGGCATTGGAGAAGAGATGAAAGATTAGATCATTGTCAAAAAGGTCCTAAGATCTTTGCCATCTAGGTATGATTCCAAAATATTTGTAAAAGAGGAAGTAAGAGATCTAGATAATCTCACTATAGATGAGCTTCATGGAACCTTCATAGACTATGAGATGAGAATGGGAGAAGTAGATAATTTTAAGAGAGAAGCTACATTCAAAGCATACAAACAAGTAAAAGTAGAAGCACCTACATCTAGATCTAAGGAGACTGGTGAATAAGAAGCCAACTTTGTTAGAAAATTAAGAATAAAGTCTAAAAAATACAAAGGTAAGTTACCATTTAAATTCTTTAATTATAGTAAGGTAGGACATTTTGCTAATACCTATTGATGGTAAAAAATGTCACACCAATGAATCAACCCATTTTCCTATTGTGAAAGTCAAGATGGAATCATACCAACTTAATCATAAGGGACCTATGACTAAAAATCAGTCTTAAAGTATGAAAAAAGGGTATTTTAAAGTTTTAGGGATTTAATATATCAATTATAAATCTAAATCAAATGTATAAACATTCACTAAGTCCATCAAACACAACATGAAAATCAATTATGTCAAGAAAAGTTACTCATAAACAATTCTTTGATCCAAGAATCTAATCATTCATTCAATATTATATAGTTCAATCTCAAGTATGTTATAAACTGTCATCTGACCTATCCAATAGAGTAAAGTCTATGAATTAGACAATCTCTTGAAAGATAAAAAATTAGATTGCTAAAAGGTGTATCTTATGTTCATGCTCACAATGCAAAGATGAAAGTAATTAATGACAACCAAGAAGGTAGACAAACTCTAAATAACTAACAACTACAAATAATAGAAATCTAATTAACAAACTCTCTAAACTAATCTAAATACTAACTAAGCCTAATAACTAAACTAATCTAATAAACATAACTAGTCTAAAATCTAATAGAATAAATAAAGAGATGAATCTGACTAACTAACTAAAAGAAAAATAGAAAGAATAGAAAGCTAAAGTATAAATAATCAATAAACTAAGAAAATTTAAAGATGTATTAAACTAAAAGAAAATAAAATGAATTAGATTAATAAAAGAGTAATCTAAAACAAATTCAACTAAATTAAAAAAATTAAATCCAATATAAAGTACAATAAACTTTGTGAGTCTTAAAAGAGATAGTCATCTTAGCAAAAAAATAGATTTTATTTGAGAAACCAACATCTTTATTTACAAACACTTGAGAGACAACTTTTACAATCAAAATAGATCAATGAAACATCATAAATAGTGAATTATTCATCATTATTCATGTTGAATACTTGGATTCTGCACATAGGATTGCAAATAGCAATCATCAAAAGATGTTAATTTGACAAATTTCAGATAATCTATTATAAATAATAATATAAAAACTAGATATACCTATGTTGCCTAAGTAGTTACTCAACCATAAAAAAAAGTACCATTGGGTCTATTTGCAAAATTCATGCTATCTTAGATAATTTTCATAGAAGAAAGAGATAAATGATTGACTTCACAAATGTATGAGTCTTCAATACATGTGTTGTTCCTCCCCCTTCAAATGAATAATTGATCTCTAGAGTTTTATGCCTTTAAATTGGTTTGAAAGAAGTTACAACTAACCTTTAGTTAGTTATTAGTTTAAGTTAACTAATTAACTTTAAAAATCAATTAATTATAAATAATTATTAGTTAAGCATAAATTTAGTTGACTTAAAAAGTCTTAATTGATCAAGTATTTAATTATAGACCACGTACTAATCTTAATGGGTGGGGACCCTCATCAATTGATAATAAATAGAACACATATATCAATTATTAAATAGATAAGTCAAATATTAATAAAACTATATTTATATTAAACCATAATGCATGTCTAAAATTAACATAGGCATATGTGCACACGCGCGCGCGCGCGTGTGTGTGTGTGTATCAACAATTAAGTATGTTGTACTAACCAAAATTTATCAAAAATCTTAAAGCTTATGCATCAAAACTGTAAACCAAGATATCAAGTATGAAAGTAAACTATTCTGCCAAATAGTTCAATTAAAACATAAAAGTCTATCTAGATGGAATTTGGTAGTCATCAGAATATGAAAGAAGCTCAATTATAGGCTTACCCTTTTCATTAACAGCTTCATTATATTCTATTTTAATGGTTGGAAGATGAATTGTATTGATCCTGAATTAGAAAAGAGATCATCTATCTCCATTAAATCATATATAAATTGAATCAATCTAAAATTGAAGCCATGTGATTCTAACCTAATATTTTCAAAATGAAATCACCAATGATATCTAAAATAGACATTATTTTTTCAAAAGACAAGCCTTATCTAAATTTCAATAGAGAAACAACTGAGTTCATCAATGGACTATCACTCTAATATCTAATTTCAAGATAAAACCCAAATTTTAATACTAAGATGCAGATTCAAAAGAAACTTCATTTTATCTAACTTTTTAAAATCAATACTTGCAACTAAAAAATGGTAGATAAAATTCATGATTTTGAGACCATCATATTTATACATTGACAACTCCTTGAAATATCTTTTTTCATAATGGCCAATTATATTTATTCAAATTTATTATATATATAATCAACTTATGACTTTATAAACAAACAAATAGAAACTACCTCCATAGAAACCAAAGTTTGGGTTTCTTGAAAATAACCAAGACCTCATGAACTCAAAATATTTTAAACCCTTCCAAGATAAAGATGACATACAAGATCAACAATTTATACATAAATAAATGAAACCAAAAACCACTTTATATTATATTAAAACATTGACACTACTTAATTTCCATAATATGCATGTGAACCTTCTTTAGAGACTAAAATAGACATGCATGCACTATAGTCCTTTGAATTTTATAAATATACACAAAGAGATGAATAGAGTTTATACATGAATCTATTAAGAACCTCATATTCATAAGTGACACAATAATAATCCAATACTCGTATATTGATCTAAACATTTGATTACACACAAACACTAATTCTTTTTATGTAAGAAACAAATCTAAATCATGGGCCTCTTTAAGGGGGATACCTCCTTTGAGCAAGGCTCAAATATAAATAACTCTTCAATACCCTAAAACATTATATACCCCTTTGTTTATACTATTTCTCACCTACCCCATTCATCATTATAATGCATGTGGGATTATTCACTATTCTCCTATTATACTATTTTACCCCTATCTCGGTACATTACATTCCATCCCCCTTAAATATGTTTCTCCCTCGAAGCATGATAATAGATAGGAGGAACAAATGAAGTCTAGACCATATCTATGAAAAATACATTGAAGACCATATAGAGACATGTCCATGTGTTCATTGTTGTTTCCACTTTTTATATCGATGATGGGATATGAATAGTGTGATTAAAATTAGTATAGCATGAGATGGAAGTACATAGAGAGCTCTGTATGAAATAACCTCCATAGAAGACATGTTAGCCAAAAGGATAGGAGTTTATCACTGAGATTTGAAATGTGATAATCATATTCTCATATCTAAAATAAGGGAACATAAAATAGGCTATCAAATGAGCCAACTGAGGATATATGTTATCTACCTTAGCATTAATCCTTGATGAAGGTGAATCCTTGGTTTCTTGCTTGAGATTTATGATTATTAGCTTGGGCTCATCTGGGGTCTGCTCGATCATGGTCATTGCCTAAATGGACTCATTAGAGTATTTCTCAAGCACTTTTGGTGTGTTCTTGGGTACTTTGGGTTCCATATCATACTTGACTAGGGCCTATTTGAGGACTTATGTTTCTAGCTTGGGTGTTGTAGGGTCATGTTCCAATGCTTTTATAATCTAAGGGGGTATTATTTGGAGACATTTCTAGTTGATGTAGTCTTCAATGAGCTTGGCTAATCCCTATGCTTTCATCACTATATGAGGACTGAACATTTCAACCTCAAGTTGAATTATATCATTAAGACCACTGATGAAGCAACATTGGAAGATGGCATTGAAGAAGCCTACAATCTCATTGGTGAGTGCTTCAAATGTTACTTGATATTATTGGATGGTCCCTATTTGATGAAGTTGAGTCAAGGCCACAATTAAATTACCTCCAAATAAAATAGGAGTCCTCATGAAAACTAGATGAGTGGATGTTAGTTTCAACTAAAAATCCATCTGTTATAATATGACTAATTTTTTTATTTTTTTATTTTTTGACACCGACGCATGACAAGACAATTAGATGATAAACAATGACTTAAGATTAACACACGATCAAAAAAAGAAAAAGTGAATATATATATATATATATATATATATATATATATATATATATATATATATATATATATATATTAAAGATGATGACTCAAATAATATCCGAAAAACACTATTAGAGATATATTTGGACTTATAGCAATTATAAAACCATTAATACTTAAGATAATTCTAATAAATAACATGGACTATTAAAAATAATGACAAAATAATTATGATCTAAAAGTCTAATGACACTTGTGATTGTAATAAAATAATGAAAGTATTTAATAACACCTAAACCATATTATATATAATGGAAGACTAAAGAACTTGACATGATCACATCTAATAACTTTAGTAAATAATTTACAAAATATAAAATATTCTAAAACAAATGACACTTAAAAAATCATTTCAAATCCAATACTTAAAAATACCTAAAACCATGTACTCACTAAACCTAAATCGAATACCATTCACCAATTTAAAGACATGAAGTTAGGAAAACCATGGCACTGAGAAAGATGGTGAGTGAGTTGAGTGGTTGAGCAAGGAGATCAGGCAGCTAGTTTCCATCAAAGCCAAGCATCAAGAGGAACATAAATTAGTACCAGACATAGATGTTTATGGACCACCACTGAGAATAAAGATTACAAGCATAGAGATACTAGTTTGGCATCAATACAAAGATCTTGGTTTGCATAAGTTGCAGATGATTATCTATGTTGAGGAGCTCATTCTACAGAAGAGAGATCACACATTGGAGTGATGGTGCCAAGGTAGAGATGATGTGTGGTGAAAAAGATAATTTGGTAGAGTATATCTAAATGTGGTGTAAATCTTATCAACATGGTAAGATCCCTAGGTAGTTTCTAAATCAGCTTTGATGTAGATACCATAAACTACCTTAAAGCAGAAGGGCAGTATAAATCTAGGAGTTAAATGAAATGATAATGGAAAGTGTAATGATCTTCCGTGGATGACATCTTGGCCAAAAAGTATAGATCGATGCTAGATAGTCTGATATTTTTATGCTATGTATTTATTTTAGTGATTGTAATCATGGTTTTCAATTTATTTTAAAAGAAAATATCCCTAATATTGAAGCTACCATAATAGACCACGTTGACAAATATGCCAAACAATGTGTAAGTTATGTCGGTGATGGTCATGGGAGGAGTGAGCATTGAGTTTGTTGGCATGAAGGAGATTTGAGCTAATGCAATCATGTTGATGTAACTAGTAGATGAATATCTTTGTGTTGGTAATTATCTAGAGGATATCTATGGAAGCAAATGATGGAATCAAAATAAAACTATATCTTGAAACAAAATTACTACAAATAAATTTTGATCAATGCAATTCGTACATAAAAACTTACACACACATAGAACCTACAAATAAATTCATAAAACTAGACCTTTGTATATTATATACATGGAATACCTCATACTATAATAAAACTAAGAAGCAATTTATGATCCTCCTTACAACTATAATATTTTTATTTGGTTTGATGCTTCATACAGAATCTCACCTCAATTTTTCTTATGACAAATAAAAAAAATTGGCCCAAAAAAATGTTTTGATACCAATGTTAAGAACCCCATAATTATAAGTGACATAATAATAATCCAATACTCATATATTGATTTGAAACATTGACTACACACAAATACCAATTCTTTTTATGGAAAGAACAACTCCAAATTGTATGCCTCTTTTAGGGGGCTACCTCCTTTGAGCAAGGATCAATTACAAATAACTCTTTGATGCCCTATAACATCATATGCCCCTTTATTTATACTATTTCTCACCTACCCCATTTCTCATTCTAATGCATGTGGGATTATTCACTATTCTCCTATTATACTATTATACCCCTATCTAGGTACATTACATTAACTGAGACTCCAACAAAACCTTTAACCCTAAATGTTTAGACATATACCATATTAGATATTTTGATAGAAACTCAAAATATATTCAAAAGTGAAGCCTCAAAAAAATGAAGTCTCATCATCTTAAGAAAAATGCGTCCATAATTTCCAAATCAGGGTTGAGGAAAATGTTCAAAACCTTTAACCTACTCATGGAAACATACATACAAAAAAACCCTTTTGAAGTCATTTCTAAAAACTATCAAATATTCATGCAAACAAATGAATCTATCAAACCATGAATGAATATCTACAAAATCCATCATGCAAAATTTATTTCCAAAATTTCAAAGGACCCATAAAATCTAGAAAAAGACTAAAAAGCTTGCTTTGTTTCAACTCGATAAGATTTTTTCCATAATATGCATGTGAACACCCCATCAATATTAAAACTAGATACACATGTAGCATAATCCCTTTCATTTAATAATTTTAATAAAACCTTTGAAATAAAACTTAACTCTAGAACCATTTATATGTTGCACTAAAAACCCACAGATTCCAATAACTTTTAATATTGCCAAGCACCCAGTTTCAAATACAAGCAACTCTATAAAAGACCAGGCATACAAAAAATAAGAACCAATCTCAATCATTATCACTAAATGATAAAAATATTCACTGAGTAACCATTCATCTTCAAACTATTTATATACAAGCAAATATTTTGATCATATATTCTTACATCCATTATCTTACTTTCTGACAAGGATAAATCAGATAGGAATTATTTGTATGTATGGTTTTAATAACTAAAACCACAACTTTTCCTTATTTCTATCACACATGAAAATCATAAATATAATTGAAATTACTTCTTATCATACAGATAAAAATTACTTAAATATACTCAAAAATCAATAGAAAACTTCTTGAAACCATTAACATGCAGACCATCTAATCTTTATTTTAATAACTATCCAAACAAGTGAGAAAATCCTTCAAAGAATTATTAAATTCATTTATGGCATACCTAATTATGCTTCCTTATTATCCTTTCATTTGGAATCCTCAAAAACCCCTTCTTTATAACTTGAAATTCCAACTAACCAGAGCTTCACTTATACAGACAAGCTTTCCAAAATGACCACAAATAAATAAATAAATAACTTACTTGTATTTTCCACCTTCCACCATAACTGACTCAGTTAGGTTCTTGTTTCCTATTGGCTCACTTCAATTGAGGAAATACTTAGTGACCTTGCTATCTTAGTTATTAGCATAATCAAAATTAGTAATGACTATCTCTTCATACTAAATTCCTTAATGACTTCCACCATTTGAGGCAATCATGCTTCACACTAAACTCTACCTTGCTGCTAAATCTCCCATGATGATCTCAAAACATCGGATATGCTTCATATTAAATGTGTCTCATCATGACTCTATGGGTCATCAATGAATTGCCCAGTATATGACATAAAATCAACCATCACATCATCATACCATGTCAAAATGAAACACAATAACCATGTAATCTTAATATTGTGTGAGACTCACATTTTAAAATAAGGATTTGAGTAATTATTAGGGCCTTAACATCAAAATGACTTATACTTAAGATATAAAATAGGTCCTTAGTAAATAAATGTATTAACTATTTAAATATAGTGTTTTCTAACTATAATAATCATTTATATATTCTCATTTTATATTTCAAACCAATAATCAGATCATCCATGTATACCAATGAAAATCAAAGAATCATCACAAACTTGTTCACACTGTCAGATCTAAAAATCCATTCCTGAAATTATCATGATAATCCATACTTACTAAAATCAAATAAACACATCTAAAAATGTCATAGTAACATATATATTTCCATATTGAAAACATATGAAGCAGAGTCATACCAAACTAAAAATTCTAAGATATAATCTAGATAACTAATCTAAGAAGTAAAATGACTGATCACATACATATGTAGTGATATATAGATACACATTTTATTAAATGATCCTTTATGATTTTATAAACCACTCAAAATATAAACATCATTTCATCAACCAATCATTATCAATTCATAATTGAAAATATGTATCCAAATATACTATTAATTGATCGAGTCTCTAGCATACTTTTAAATTTCATGACTGAGTCATCACTATGGTAGTAAGTATTAATATTTTGAAAAAAAAGAGGGGGTGTGAAAAATAGTCATAATGCTAAAAACCTTGCTAGCCAATTTCGAGTATGAAATTGGGTAGCGATCAAATTTTCTATTATAAGAATATTAACTTGAGAGTGTGATTTAGGTAAATTATTTCTCAAGTAGCTATGCATGAACCCCTTTAAATAAATTTCAACAAGGGATGATATGTTTGGCTAGTGTGACATAAAAAAAGGGAGTGATATAATAGGGAAGTTTGGGCTAGATGCACACACAAATGTAAATGTCTCTAATAATATATCTAAAAATAAAGTATAACTTTAACAACTAGTTATAACTCAACATATAGTATTCATGTATAAAGAAAATTCAATTTATAAAGAGTAATATCTAAAAATAATTGACACTTATAGCCAAATTGTAGCATTCTCACAATCTTCCTTCATAATGTGAAACTTCATTCATTTGTAAAACTTGTTGATATCTTTAAAAGTAAAAGGAAGCAACAACAAAAAAACAAACAAACACCAAGAAAAGAAAAACAAAACATCAAATCAAAATGACAAAATATTTACTCATCAAAAAGAAAAAGAAACATCTAATCAACATACAAAATATTCCACTATGAGACAAAATAAAAGATAAACCAAAATTAGAAACTGACGAAAGTAAATAGATAAAACTTAATAAATGAAGGAGGTATAAGAATAGATGATAAAATATCTCCTCCAATATAACTACAATGTAAGATATTATTTTTAGCAAATAGATATGCATGATAAGTCAAGCTATATGATTTAAAAGTAATAAGACAACATGATAAACACATCAAATAACTTTGAATAAATAAAATTAAATCATGACTCTGCATACTTTTATCCATTTCTTGGTTTTGTATTGTATATGAATGATTATCTATTTGATTTGGAGTGATATGAATATTTTTGAAGATAGAATTGAGGTAATTTTGATCAATAAATTAAATTTATTATTCAGGTTTCTCTAAATAATTTTGAATATCTTTTTATTAAACATATTTAATAAGATCTATTGTTTCAAAATTTAAAGGGTCATAAAATATGAAACATTCATATTTAATGTTATTAAACAAGTCTTGTAATTTAAATTCTTTAGGAAAAACCTTATACAAATATCATACTTGTTAATTTCATATTATGATCTAAATAATCTATAAAATCAAACTTTTCATACTCAAATTCAATCAATTGATTGCTCATCTCGGTGTCTGCAATATCATGAACATATTTTTCTTTTGTTATAGCACTAAATCTAGCATCAAAGAAATTAGAATTTTAATTATCAAGATGATCTTTTGAATTAAAGGTGATAAGATAGCTATTAGAAGGTTTCAAATTAGATTTGATATTGTTATAAATAGTGATAAATCATAATTAGATAAGTAATTTCTATTGGGAAAATAATCATATTAAAAATCTAAATGAATTTTCATATCTAAGTCCAAAGTTTCTAGTTCAAATTTTTTTTAAACATCATCATCTTCTACATTAGATATGAATAAAAAAATTAGGAGTAGTTTTATTTGACAAAGAGTCATCACTAGAAAATAAATCATAATTAAGAGAAAATATATTATCAAATGATTGATCAAATTAATTAAATGAATTAAATTATTCTAATTTTGATTCTAATGAAAAATCTAATTCAAAACATTATGATAAACTATCTGAATTGTAATATAATCTTTGAGAATTATTTTCAGTATACCATGTCATGATTTGATCATAGACAAAAAAATATAGAAAATTCTTTGGGAAATTCATGTTCAAAATGCAATATTAACATTGAGATTTTTTTGCATTTGAACATATCATGATTAAGAGAGCAAAGTTTACATAAATCTTGATTTTATCTTCAAATGTGAGCAAACTTCAAGGCTGAGCTAAAGTCAATAATACTAATTTTTTGAATGATTTGAATATAATTCTCAGGTAAGTTATTCTTCCAACAAAGAAATAAAAGATCACCACTTGGTCCAAAAAATTAGGAATTTCATTTAATTTTAAAAGAAAGCATTATAAATATTCTCCTATGGATTGTTTTTCTTTCAAATAAAACATGAACCAAGATATTAGACTTTGATCTACTTGATTTTTAATTAATATTTTGATGTAAATTCATTCTCTATTTAGCTCATCCATATTTTCCATAACTAATTAAATAAAGTCATGAAACTAGAATCAAAATCTGGGTGAACAGTTACGAAAACTATGAACTAAAAATTGGTGACCAGTTATGGTAAAGTGAATCATTGAAGACAAAAATAAATAAATAAAAACACTTGATTTAAAACCCCCAGTGGAGTCACCAAATTTTTTGATGGTGAAAAATGTCACACCAATGAATCAACCTGTTCACCTATCATGAAGGTTAAGATGGAATCATATCATTTTAATCATAAGGGACCTATGACTAAAAATCAGTCCCAAGGCATGCAAAAGGGTCTTTTAAATTTCTAGGGATTTATTATATTTAATAATAACTTTGAATCAAGTGTGCAAAAATTCACTAATTCAATCAAACACAACATGAAAATTAATTATGTCAAGAAAAGTTACTCATAAACAATGTTTGATCCAAGAAGATAATCATTCATTCAATATTATATAATTCAATCTCAAGTCTATTATAAACTATCATCTGAACTATCTAATAGAGTAAAGTCTATGAATTAGACAATCTCTTGAAGGACATAATATTATATTATTAAAATGTGTATCTTATGTTCATGCTCACAATGCAAAGGTGAAAGTAATTAATGACAACTAAGAAGGCAGACAAACTCTTAAAAACTAACAACTATTAACAATAGAAATCTAATTAACAAACTCTCTAAACTAGTTAAATTAATCTGATTACTAAGCCTAATATCTAAATAATCTAATAAACTTAACTAATCTAAAATCTAATAGAATAAAGAAAGAGATGAATCTAACTAGATAACTAAAAGAAAAGCAGAAAGAACAAAAAGCTAAAGCATTAATAATCAATAAACTAAGAAAATTTAAAGATGTATTAAACTAAAAGAAAAGAAAATAATTAGATTAATAAAAGATTAATCTAAAATAAATTAAACTATATTAAAAAATTAAAGCCAATATAAAGTACAATAAACTTTACAAGTCTCAAAAGAGAGAGTTATCTTAGCACAAAAGATAGAATTTATTTAAGAAACCAACATCTTTCTTTACAAAAACTTGAGAGACAACTTTTACAATCAAAATAGATCAATGAAATATCATAAATAACAAAGAGTTCATCATTATTCTAGTTAAATACTTGAATTTTGCACATAAGAATGAAAATAACAATCATCAAAAGATGTTAACTTGATAAACTTCAGATAATCTATAATAAATGATAATATAAAAGCTTAATATACCTACATTACCTAAACAATTACTCAACTATCAAAGAAAGTACCATTGAGTCTATTTGTAAAAGTCATTTTATCTCAGATAAGTTACATAAAAGAGAGAGAGATAAATGATTGACTTCACAAATGTATGAGTCTTCAATACGTGTGTTGTTCCTCCCCCTTCAAATGAATCCTTGATCTTATTGTATACCTTCAATTTGGTTTTAAAAAAGTTACAACTAACCTTTAGATAGTTATTAGTTTAAGTTAACTAATTAACTTTAAAATTCAATTAATTATAAATAGTAATTAGTTAAACATAAGTTTAATTAAGACTTAAAAAGTCTTAATTGAGCAATTATTTGATTATAAACTAGATACTAATCTTAACGTGTGGGGACCCTCATCAATTGATAATAAATAGAACAAATATATCAATCATTAAACATATAAGTCAAAGATTAATAAAATTCTATTTATATTAAACCATAATGCATGCCTAAAATTAACTTAGGCATATATATATATATATATATATATATATATATATATATATATATATATATATATATATATATATATATATATATATATATAACTAAATCTATTGTACTTACCAAAACTTATCAAAAATCTAAAAGTTTATGCATCAAAACTACAAACCAAGATATCAAGTTTGAAAGTAAATTGTTCTGCCAAATAGTTCAACTAAAACATAAAAGTCTATCTAGATGACATCCAGTAGTCATTAGAATCTAAAAGAACCTCAATTATAGGCTTTCCCTATAATAGCCTCATTATATTCTATTTCAATGGTTGGAAGATAAATTGTATTGATCCCTGAATCAGAAAATGGATCTTCTATCTCGATCAAATCAAATTATAAATTGAACCAATATAAAATTGAAGCCATGTGATACCAACCTCATACTTTCAAAATGAAATCACCAATGATATCTGAAATAGACATTATTTATTTAAAATATAATCCTTATCAAAATTTCAACTAAGAAACAACTGAGTTCATCAATAAACTATCACTTCCATATCTAATTTAAAGATAATGCCCAAAACTTTAATACTAATATACAAATTCAAAATAAACTTCATTTTATCTAAATTATTAAAATCAATAGGTGCAATTGAAAACTGGTAGATAAAATTCATGATTTCAAGACCATCATATTTATACATTGAAAATTCCCTGAAATATCTCTTTTCTATCGGAGTTGTTGCCAGAATCTAGATAATGCGAGTGCAATGGAGACGTGATCACACTAGTTGAAGCAAGTGCACACCAAAAGATTTTAAATCAATTTGAAATTAACACAATAAGAAAATTTTCACAAGACAAAATGGAGAAAACCAAAATCTGATTAGCATGAGATGGCCAAAGTGAGGAATACAAATAGGAGAGTACAAAAGTAACTCCTCCATAAAAGATGGACAAGGCACCCAAAGAATAGAATGTAACTCCTCCATGAAAGGTGGTGAAAAGGTGCTAAGAATAGAGAAGTAACTCCCATCAAGGGAGTTACCTATGACATTCTTTTGACACCTATGACACATCTATGACACACACCTCCACATAAGCTAGCCTATCCCACAAATGTAGGAAAACTCCATGTATGCACAAGAAATATAATTTCCCTAATTAATAAATAGGGAAAAATAAAAACCTACACTAATACCTCCCATAAGCGTAGCTTAGGTGGGCAGTGTGGAAATATAAAAATGGGTCCCAGTAACTAGGCCTGATGAGGTACCCATGTACAAATGCAATCTCCCATAAGATAGAGAAAAGGAGAAAACCCATAGGAAAAAACTCCCCCCAAAAGAAAGACATTAGAGAAAGAAGAGGCTAGAATGCCCCCCTAAAGATGATGCTACTACAGATGTGGACCTCACCCCAAGAAGAGCTCGTAGATGAATGAACTTGCTCTCAGTGAAAGGTTTGGTGAAGATGTCTGCAACCTACTCTGAAGACTGGCAAAATATCAAGTCAATGACCTAACTATGAATAAGCTCCCAAATTAAATGCATGTGAATCTCTATGTGCTTGGTCCGCTAGTGCTAAATTGGATTCTTTCAAATCTGAATTATACTCTGGTTGTCACAATAAATGATGGTGGGCTACCTAATGGGAATGCCAAACTCAGAAAGAATCCCCTGAAGCCAAATAGCCTCAATAGCTGCATTAACAACTCCTCTATACTCTATCTCTGTGGATGATATAGCAATAACATTCTGCTTCTTGCTATACCAACTGATAGGACTTGAACCTAGAGAGAAACTGTGACTAGAAGTGGACTTGTGAGTCTGTGAATCACTGGCCTAGTCTAAATCTGTATATTTAACCAAGTCAACATCTATGCCAAATTTGTAATGAATCACATATCTATGTGAACCCTATATGTAATACAAGATCCTCTTAGCTGCTTTCCAATGCAGCTCATGGGGTTCTTGCATGAATCTGGAGATAAGTCCCACTGTATATGAAATGTCGAGCCTAGTGTGAGTCAAGTAGATGAGAATACCAACAATTTGTCGATACTGAGTGGCATCAACCAATGGTGAAGAACAATCAATCTCAAGCTTGACTCCTAATAGAAAGGGAGTCGGAGATGGCTTACAATCAGCCATGTGAAACTAAGCCAATAAGTCAAGAGCATACTTAGGTTGTGTAAGAGAAATCCCTAAATCTGACTATGAGATCTCAATGCCAAGGAAGTAGTGCAACAAACCCAAGTCTGTCATGTCAATTCTATCCTGAAGAGATGCCTTCACCACTGTAATAGCTGATGAAGAACTCCAGGTGTTCAAAAGGTCATCAACATATAGAACCAAAATCAAGAGTGAATCACCCTACCATAATAATTAGCCATTAGGATCATAATGGCACCTAGTGAAACTTGATGTGAGAAGAAAGGAATCCATCTTAGCATACCAATCCCGAGGGGCTTGTTTGAGGCCATAGATAAATTTCCTAAGTCTGCATACTAAAGAAGAATCCTAAACAAATCTTGGTGGTTGTTCCATGTAGATCTCCTCCTCTAGGTCTCTATGAAGAAAGGCACTCTTCACATCCATCTGATGCACATCCCAACCATGTGTTGTGGCAATAGCCAAGGTGAGTCAGATAGAAGTCATCTTTGCAATGGGTGTAAAGGTCTCTGAGTAGTCAATGCCTGCCACCTGTGAGAAACCCTTAGTGACCAATCATGCCTTATACTTATAAACTGACCCATCTGCTACAAACTTGGTCTAATATATCCACCTACATCAAACCATCTTTCTTCCCTTAGGAAGTGATGTCAAGTCTCAAGTGTGATTTTTGATTAAGGAAGAATATTTTTTCTCCATATCATTATCCCACTTAGGTACCCCCGATGTCTCTCAAAAGGTCTGTGGATCTAAAACTATAGCAAAGAAGGCATGTGGATCTCTCTAAAAATCCCCCTAGTACGTCTATCATTTGCAAGATCTCTTACCCAAGTGCTAGCACTCTCAAGTGTCTGTCTGGCCCAAAGTGGCTTGGAAGTGGGTGAGTCAGGTGCTAACTCCACATCCTCTGACTGACTAGAGGTGGATGACTCTGCATCACTATCCTCATTGTCTAAACTTAAAGAAGAAGAAGATGAATCTGGCTCAAGAACCTACTATCGCTGATCTGAATCTAATGAGGAATCATCATGAAGAAGTAGATCTAATGAGGGAGAAGAAGTGTCAAGTGTTGAGTCTCTAAGACTCTCTTGAAAATGGACACTTCTCTTGATGAACAACTCATGTGTGACTAGATCTAGAAGGTGATATCCCTTAATACCATCTAGATATCCTACAAAGATGCAAGGCTTGGACTGACATTCCATAGCTTTGCATTTCTTCTTCAGAATGTGGGCCATGGCTAGGGATCCAAAAACCCTAAGGTGCTCAACATCAGGTTGCCTTTTATGCCAAGCTTTAAAGGGTGTTATCCTTTTTAAAGCTTTGTGAGGAACCCTATTCTGAATGTAACAAGCACAATTGATGGCTTCAGCCCAGTACTATGGTGCTAAGGATTTAGAGTGAATCATATAGCTAGCCATCTCTTTCAAGAACCTATTCTTGCATTTTGCAACCCCATTTTGTGAAGGACTGTAGGTGATTATGTGCTGCAAATCAATCTCCTCTATGGTGCAAAACTACTCAAACCTGATGCTGACATACTCCCCTCCATTATCAGTTTGAAGAACCTTGATGGATTTCTCACTCTATTTCTCAACAAGAGCCTTGAAGTCTAGAAAATTTTCAAACACTTCAGACTTTTGTTTGAGAAAATATATCCAAGTTTACCTAGAGAAATCATCAATGAAAGTGAAGAAGTACTTGGCCCTTGTTAAAGATGGTTTGGGAAAGGGTCCTGATACATCACTGTGGACTAACTCGAAAGGTTGTGAAGCCCTCCAAGCTCTGCCTTTGTCAAATTTTTCTTTGGGATGCTTCCCAAGGGAGCACCCCTCGCAAAGTCCTTTTGAGAATTGGACACGAGGTAAGCCAATGACCATGTCATTTTTGCAAAGTTGTTTAAGATAGTGGTAGTTAAGGTGGCCAATATGCTCATGCCACAATTTGCTAACTCCATTTGAATGAGTCAACAATGCTGTAGGAGAAGAATCTAATACAAAATGTGAAAAGGTGTATAACTTGGCTTGGTGATCTGCCCTTCCCACTGCCACTATAGTATCACTATGCAACTCCTTGATAGGCATTGAATCTAGTGAAAACTCAACTCTCATGCCCCAAATAATGTGAGTGATTTCGTACACTAATAGGAGATTGGTTGAAAGAGAAGGAACACTTAGAACATTGTTGAATGTTCCTCCTTCCATTTCAACTAACCCTCTCCCTGCAATAGAAACTGATGTGTCATCACCCAAACTAATTGAAGTCATGCTACAAGACTCTAAAGATGAAAACTCAACTAGTGAAGAGCCCATGTGGTGAGAAGAACTTGAGTCAATGACCCATGAATATGTGGAATATGTTGTAGCTACAAGGGCCTTGCCTTTTTCTTTCTCCTTACCTTTGCCTTTTGCCTTAGTAGAATCTTGGGTAGATGAATTCTACTTGATGGACTCTGGAACACCTATGTTGTTCTTCTCTAGAAGATGAGTTAGGTGATCTATTTGTTTCTTCATGCATTTGTGTTCATCATGCCCTATATTTTTACAATAGGCACACTTAACCTTCTCCTTCTTAGGTTTGGAAGAGGAAGTCTCAGTGTTGTTTTTGGCAGGATTGGTGTTTTGTTTCTTCTTTTCATGATCCTTGTTCTTTTTCTTCTTCTCCTTTATTAAAGTCTTGTCCTTACCATTTCCAACTATCAAAGCTTAGGGTTGAGTAGAATTCATTGTGCCCATTTGAATTAGCTTATCTTTCTCCCTAGTCAAGTCGGTAATGAATAAATCCAAAGAAGGCATTTTCCATGTAGTGCCAAAGGCACTTTTTGTGGCATGGAAAGTGGAGACAAAGACTGAATAGCTTGGACCTAATTTTGTGAGAATAGAAAGTATGAGTTGATCATATTTATTCTCTATACCACATTCTTTCAATTGCAATCTAAGGGCCTTAAACTTAGTGAAAAAGTCCTGTAGGGTGTCAAAGTTGCTAGGACTTAGACTTATGAGTTCATTTTTGAGCTCATGACCTCTCATCTCATCAAGCTTTCCAAACAACTTTTCTAAGGTGTCCTATATGTCATTAGGAGTTTGGGAGGATTATAAGTGGAAGAGAAGTTCTAGAGACACAGACAAGCTCAATAATCTAAAGGCTTCATCACTACGGTTGTACCACTTAACCTTTTCAGCATCTGTGTTGGGTTCTACTTCTGTACCCATGGTGATCCTATACAACCCTTTGCTTCTAAGAATGATTGACATTTTAACTTTTTATTCATGATATTTGAAGGGTGTTAGGGGTTTAAGTTGAAAAGAATCCATTTTTCTAGCTGTATCTAGGTGAAGTTGTGTTGATTGCAAGTTGTGATTTTATGCAGAAAAGAGAATGAAGTGAAAATTGCAAGTTGTGAAAAAGAAATCACAGCCCCCTAAAATATTGAACCCCCCCCCAAATATGTAAGTGCATGCTCAAAAGATGTCGAACTCAGCAGAAAATGTGTCTTAGAGCAATCAGTGCAAAACTAAAGCAAACAGGACGTTGGACTCAACCGAAAATGCGTCTCAAGAGACCCAAATTTTTGGCACTTTATAAACTAGTGTATTTTTGAAAAATAACAATTCTACACTGTAGATAATTGAATTACAAGCATTTTTTCAAAAAATGGCACCCAAAATTGAGCTACCATTTGCAAGATATTAAAGTTACAATATTCTCGTAAACTAGTGTTTTTACAAAAAAAGCACTAAAACATTTTTAAAATCCTTGTTATGGGGAGAGAAAGTGGCATTTCAACCACTCATTGGATTTGGCATAGAATGAGAAATCCAAATTAGATTTTTGTGTGAGGGGGAATTAGCCTCTTACCAACCTGGGCCTCACCCTTCGTCTTCGTAGGTCGAAGATATAAGTTTTAATTCAAACCCCCAAAAATACAAAAATGTCTAAAAAATTAAATACTCAGTCAAATTGACTGATTTTTATTTTAACAGGTAAATTTTAACTGAAAATAATGAAGTAAAGATAGTTTTTAAGGATGCAACGTGTCCAAGGGGTGCCAATGGGATGCCAAGTAGGAAGGGGCGCCCAAAAACAAAGTCTAAAATTTTGACTCAGAAAAGACAAAAAATTAAATGCAGCCTGCTGCTTGGCATACACCCTGATTGAGGCACCTTGCTAGAAGGAATTAGCAGAATGTATTTAACAAAAAAGAGGGTGCACTTCTATTTTACAAACAACAAAACAAATACAGCAGTGGCATCCAAAAAAGGGCACAGTTCTAAGCTTTTAGCAAAAAAACAAAACAAACTTGCAAACCTGGGCACCGTATAGCTTAAGGCACTGCAAACAAGAAAACTTTAGCTGAGTGGCATGGCAAATAGGAGTACAGAAGGCATTACAGAAAGGAAGATGTTGCAGAAGGTGCCTTGCTGGAAGAAAGCTACTATTGTGCCTTGCTAAAACTGAAGGCAGAAACTAAGCGCCAACCTTCCTCCTTCTACTGTTGAATGCAGCTCCTACTATTGAATGCTGCTCATTCTTCTACTATTGAATGCTACTCCCTGAAGTGAAGACAACCAAAGGCCAAGGATTCCCAAGGAAACGATACCAGAAGTGATATTGATAGATTTTTTTTATTTTAGACCAAATCTAGAATAAAAAATAAAGAGAACTCCACTCCTCTTGATTTCAAAATAAGATAAAAGCATAATCACACACAATATTATCAGGTTAGCTCTGATACCATATCGGAGTTGTTTCCAAAATCTAGATAATGCGAGTGTAATGGAGACATGATCACACTAGTTGAAGCAAGTTCACACCACAAGATGCTAAAGCAATTTGAGATTAACATAATAAGAGAAATCACACAAGACAAAATGGAGAAAACCAAAATCTGATTAGCATGAGATGGCCAAAGTGAGGAATACAAATAGGAGAGTATGAAAGTAACTCCTCCACAAAAGGTGGACAAGGCACCCCAAGAATAGAATGTAACTCCTCCATGAAAGGTGGTGATAAGGTGCTAAGAATATAGAAGTAACTCCCATCAAGGGAGTTACTTATGACATTCTGATGACACCTATGACACACACCTCCACATAAGCTAGCCTATCCCACAAATGTAGGAAAACTCCATGTATGCACAAGAAATACAATTTCCCTAATTAATAAATAGGGAATAATAAAAACCTACACTAATATTTTCATAATGGTTGATTGTATTTATTCAAATCTCTTCTATATAAAATCAACTTATGATTTTCTAAACAAACAAACAGAAATTGCCTCCATAGAAACCAAAGTTTGGGTGTCTTGGAAATAACTAAGAACTCATGAACTCAAAATATTTTAAACCCTTCTAGGATAAACATGACATACAAGATCAATAACTTATACATAAATAACCAAAGCCAAAAACCAATTTGTCTTCTATCAAAACATTGACACTGCTCAATTTCCATAATATGTGTGTGAACCTTCTTTAGAGATTGAAATAAACATGCATGCACCGTAGTCCTTTGAATTTTCTAAATATACATAAAGAGATGAACAAAGTTTATACATGAAAATTAGACTCCATCAAAACTTTTTAACCATGGACATTTAGACATATACCATCTTAGATATTTTGATAGAAAATCAAAATACATTCAAAAGTGAAGCCTTATAAAAATGAAGTCTCAACATCTTAAGAAAAATATGTCCATAATTTCAAAATAAGGGTTGAGGAAAACATTCAAAACCTTTGACCTACTCACAGAAACACACATATAAAAAATCCTTTTTGAAGTCATTTTTAAAAACTATCAAATATGCATGCAAAAAAATGAATTTATCAAACCATGAATGAATATCCACAAAATCCATCATGCAATATTAATTTCTAAAATTTCAAATGACCCATAAAATCTATAAAAATATTAGAAAACTTGTTTTGCTTCAAATCAGTAAGCTTTATTACATAATATGCATGTGAACACCCTATCAATATTAAAATTAGATATGCATACACCAGAATCCCTTTCATTTAATAAATTTAATAAAACCTTTGAAATAAAAATTAACTTCAAAACCTTGTATATGGTGCACTAAAAACCCACAGATTCTTATTACTTTTAATATTGTCAAGAACCTAGTTCCGAATATAAGCAACTCTGTAAAATACCAGGCATATAGAAAATAAGAACCAGACTTAATAATTATCACTTAATGAGAAAAATATTTACTAATAAACCATTCATCTTTAGAATATTTATGTACAAGCAAACCTTTTGATCATATATTCATACATCCATTATCTTACTTTTTGACAAGGATAAATCAGATAAGAATTATTTGCATGTATGGTTGCAATAACTAAAACCACAACATTTCCTTATTTCCATCACACATGCAAATCATACGTAGATTTGAAATTACTTCTTATCATATAAATAAAAACTACATAAATATACTCAAATATCAACAGAAAAATTCTCAAAACCATTAACATGCAGACCATCTGATCTTTTTTTTAATAACTGTCTAAACAACTAAGAAAATCCTTCAAAGAATCATTAAATTCATTTATGACATACCTAATTATTCTTCATTATTATCCTTTCATTTGGAATCCTCAAAAATCCCTTCTCTACAACTTTAAAATCCAACTAACCAGAGTTTCACTTCCATGGCCAAACTTTCTAAAATGACCACAAATCAAGAAAAACAACCTACTTATTTTTGTCACCTTTCACCATAACTAACTCAGCTAGGTTTTTGTTCCCTATTAGCTCACTTCAATCAAGGAATTACTTAGTGAACCTATTATTTTATTTATTGGTATAATCATAACTAGTAATGAATAACTCTTCATACTAAATTCCTTAATGAATTCTATGATTCGAGGAAAGCATGCTTCGCATTAAACTCTACCTTGCTACAAAATCTCCCATGTGTTGGAACATGACTATCTACTAAGAGGGGGGTGAATCAGTAGATCAATTAAAACTAGTCCTTTAAATACATTTAAAGTAGATTAAAATATATATGTAGATTAAATCAAATATGCAGAGATCACACACACACACACACACACACACACACACACACACACACACACACACACACACACACACACACACACACACACACACACACACACACACACACACACACACAAATGCACATGACACCAGATGTATACATGGAAAACCCAATGGGAAAAACCACGGTGAGAATAGCTGCTAGAATCTACTGTTCTAATCCAGCCTCATAATTCAAAGCCTCACTGGAAAACCTCACTAGTTACACTTTTCAAGGCACTGACCCTAAGGAGACACCAATCCCCTAACTAAGCACCAACTAAGCTGAACCTCATTAGTTACAATTTTTAAGGGAATTGACCCTAAAGAGACAATAATTTTCCAACTAAACACCAACTCAACTTATCTGATGGCACCAACCAATTAGATCTCTATAGAGCTATAACTCTAATTTATAAAATAAATTCATAAATGAATTCATCTCTATTATTTTTATAGGTCGAGTCTATAATTGCTCATGCTCTACACATTATCTCTTTGTTCCTTTATTCTCTCTACCTCTCTATATCTATGTCTAGATATGTCTCTATCTGACACACTTCATCTCTCTCTCACTCTAATCCTTTGTGTCTCTAAATTTTCTATTTGACATAGTTCATCAAAAACATTTCATTCTCTCTGCACTTCTACCTATGTCTAGATATTCTTCTAAATGACACAATTCCATTACTCTAGCAACTTCTTCATGTATCCTAGATGTCATATATATAACATTTAGTCTAGGTCTACATATATTCTATGTGTCTACACTTAGACTATAACACATAATGCTAAATTTAGACTTATCAAGTTTCCCATGTATTAAACTCATGCTCTACTACCATGATTCCTAGTCTTTTGTTATATTTAGCAAATCTTAGGCTTTGGTCTTAATGCACATGCATAATTACATGAGTTAGATAGATCACAAAAATCTAACTTATTATCTATGTCATGATTTATAGCTTAACTACAAGTTCTTGCATGTTAAAATTCTTGACCATTGGGATGAACAGACCTTTAGAAAATTGACCATTGATCTTTGATTTGGTGCCACGATTTGATGATCCACATTTAATTTTATCATCTTTAATATGCATCCATTTGATCGATCTCTGATAGGCTCATGTTCTCCGTTGGATCTTTGTATGCTTCCAAACTTTATCTTTGTCAAATTTAAAATTAATATGTTGATCTTCCTAATCTAAGCTTCTACATCCCATTAAATATTCATACTATCATGATATTTACTTCTATTTTGATGTTAAATGTTGAGCTCTTTATCTTATCTCACTGCTTCTTAAGTCTTTGGAATACTTACACTCTATCAATATTCTCAGACTTACTCAGTATTTAACTAACCAATGTGTCAATAAACCTCAATCACTTTATCCCATTTGGTCCACTTGCTATATTGGATCTCCTTTGCATGATTATCCACTCACCATCAAATATTCTAACAGGCTTGATCTTTATCTTTGATTAGCTCTCAACAATATGAAACTTGGCATTAGTGCATGCCTTTTGCACTTTATTATTAGTTACTACTATTGAGACATTGGGCATCCTTACATTTATAATTGATTTATTGACTTTGAACCACACCATATATTTACTATGTAGGCTCTTTGATTGTGACACTTGTTACTAGCACATTTACTCAGAGGTCCTTTTGACAAATTGACTTTTCTATGCTTTATTGGATCTTTAGTGTATAATTAAGTGATAGACATTAATCAAGATGGGATAAATATAGATTCTAAGACTTAGGAAATATTTAAGTCCTTTGATCACTACTTAATATGGTAATTGATAGGTCAAAGGGGTCAGTTTCACAATGATGACAAAAACTTAAGTTATGACTTAAGCTATCAGGTCCAGGCTATATCTAGTTAACATCAAAATAGAAAATCATATGAACTCCATGACTTAAACAATTAGGTTTTAATTGAGAAACCCTATAATGTCTGAGAGAAAATATAATTCAATTTCGGGCTCATCACTCTTCATCTAAACATATAGACCATATATCTAATATGCTCATGAAAAACCCATAACATATCTTCTATCTATTTCCTTTGAAAATGTCCATAAATGGTCTTTGTAAAATCATGACAACTTTGCAAGACCTTGTAAATATTTGACTAAGTATGGGTACCATTTCAATATGCTTGGAAGGATAACTTTTCACTTTCATAACTCTTATTGTGCTTAGTTGCATGACCTAAAATTTAAGGCATAAGATCCTCTTAAATAGGATATTGCATCCATATACTTAATTACTCATAAAGAATTCATATGTAAAATGTATGGCAACATCAAAATTCCTACTTAGATTTATCTTGCAACCTACAAATTTTACTATGTTGTAAAAGACTGTCAAAATGTCTAGGAGCCTAACGTTGCTCAAGCATATCTTTTGTCATGCTTGACCTGTGATTTAGCACGCAAAAATTAAGCACAAAAAAGAATAAACCCATATGATCATTTTGTCCTAGCACCTCCATATGTGTGAATTTTGACTTAATTAATATGATTACTTGGATTTGTTGAACTCTTGTGTAAATTTGGCTAAGTATAAAAACTTAGTGAATTATGTCTAAGTATCCAACTTTGCATCCTCATATCTTCAACTGTGCTTCATCACATGTCTTCAAATTTTATTCACAACAACTATGGAATAAATTTTTCACAACCATATTACCATCTCCCCTAGACTCATACACACATGGAAATGGTGACATCAATAAACTACCTACTCAACTTTTCCTCTATAGACCCAAAATGTCTAGATGAATAATATGAGGAACTGGATGACTTCCACTCATGCACACAAGCACTCTAATCATCCTTGACCTCTAATAGGATTCATTACACATCTTAAAATCACCATAATCAGCCATAAATATTGATGAAATCCATAATATCCATTTTGACATCAATAACAATCAAATTGCCAACAATCTCGCCTTTTATCATTGATGGCAACCTAAATGATCTAATCTTCTAATATTTTTCTCCTTCTCTGGGATTGATTGCATTGGCTTCTAATGAGTATGAAATAAATATGTTCATACCAAAATTTCTCCCCCTTAGGTAATGGAAAATTTTCTTAATACTCAACTTGGAAACTTGTTCTGCTTCTTCTTTGACATTTGCCCTTTTTTTCCAAACTTTTACAGAGAGCATTTACTATTTTTGTCCCCCTTTGACATAAATTTTAAAAGGACTCCTTTTGAATATTTTTCTAATTTTTTCTCCCCCCTTATCAAATAAATGAGTTTTTCCAAGAATCTATAACCATCAACTCATTATAAATTTTTAAAAGTATGCATACCTAAGTTACATTTTCTCTTCTTTCAGGGATTAATAAAGCTTTTATGATCCTTCTGGACTTATGCCCTATCACTAATATCTAGTGATGTGATGTAGGAGATACTATATAGGATTACTATCCTTCTCTCTCAGTCTCAACTATATACTCTTATAATCTTGGGACATGACCAATTGTAAATCTCCTCTACTCTGAGCCTTTTTTATCCTGATAAACTAAACAATCTAGCTCCCCCTTACACTATGCATAGCTTTTCAAGATATTCATGTTATCTGAGTTAGATCCCCTTAACTCCATGTTCCATATTAGCATTAAGGGACTACCTATATCATACCATAACTTCATTTAACACATTTTATCCAAGTTTGGTGATCCAACTCATTACACAACCCAAGATACACCATGTCAAAGGTTTCTTGCATTAGAACCATTATGCCAAATGAATTTGTAAACCATATATATATGAGATATAATCCAAAAATCTCATCATGTCATATTAAAATACTCAATATTTCCCTATAGACACTACATACATAGCAATTGACTTGGCTTGATCAAGTCATCATCACAACTTGCTTGAGTTCTCATTTGTAGTAGACATCACTTGCTTCTCCATTTAAAGGGGTCTCTTAAGAAGCATAAATAGAGACACCTTACTTAATAATGTCTTACAATAATGTGAAACTATTATTTGCCCATAAATCCTCATATTATTTCTCCTCCTTGGTCATCTTGTGTTTTTTTTTCTTCTTCTTCTTCTTAGGCTTGAGTGAAGTAACATGTTCATCTATTACACTATTATCCTTTTCTTATATGATTGGATTAACAATACATGGAGACAATATGCATTCATGGCATACCTTTTCATCTAAAATATCTTCATTTTAGTTTAGAACCTCATCACTATGCACAAAAAATTGATGTTTTATGCATGGAATTTGCTCAATAATAGGAGGATGTTCACTTGATTCTATACATAGTTAATAAATATACTCGATCGACACCTTGGAATTCTCCTTGAGCTTGGTCTTCTCATTCTCAACGTGAATATACATTGAGAGATCTTGATATTCTCTAACCTTTGTATCATTCTCCATTATAGCTTGATTTTTCATTTTTCATACATGCTTATGCTTCTTAAATGTCCTATTTCCCCCTTTTTTAGAGACTTGTGAATCTTTGTTCACACTGAGAGGCATGCCTTTCTTCTTACTCTTTACTTTTAATCTAAAAAATATTGTTCCACATTGTTTAGCTATGTAACTAGAATTATTTCAATTATAACACATTACATTTGTATCTAAAAAGGGTGCAAATGAATTTTTTCTTATAATATTGGTTCTCCTTTTTGGTACAACTCTACAATTACTAGCCTTATGACCAGAATGATTATAGGTATAACAATAACCATAGAAATATGAGGAGTACATAGTCATAAATTTTCATTGTGTTTTCAACTCTAGATTATTCAAGTCTCTTACCTTTGTGTAACCATTTTCATCAACTACCTTTGTCTTTTGCATCTTCTTCAATTTTGTAGAGATGGACTCATTGTTCTTTTTCCTTTCCTTAAGGTTATTTTCTCCTTTATCCTTATTCACATTATAAGTTATTGTATATGTCTCTATTTCCTTACAATATTTATCATTCTTTTCTCCTAATCCTTATTCTACTTTGAAGTTATCATATAATTTTGCAAATGTACTAGTCATTGGACTTTTCCCTTTTCCATAACGAAGACTAGATTTCCCTTTTGATGGATTTTGAGAGCTGATCAATTCTTAAATAATGTCTAATCCTAATTTCAACTTTAGACCTTTGATTATTTATTATTTATCCTTTTCAAGCTCTTTTCTCAAAGAAACAATCTCTAATTCTAGCCTTATACACTCATTAGATTTGAATTGTAGTTCAATTTTGACTACATATTCTATTTTTGTAGCCTCTTTAACTTGTGTTTTTAGGCTTAATACCATTTGATTGAATTTTTCAAGAATTTTGAATAGTTTTTCAATTTATTTTTACCTAGGCTTATTTTGTCTTATGGTCTCTTTTCTTAGCTTATCAATCTCATCTAGAGCACATATGAGTTCACACTCAAGGTCCACTTATCCTTCCTCTTATTCATCAAAATATTCAACTTCTTCTTGATGTATATATACAAAATTTGATAATAATGCCATGAATAGAGATTCATTTCCCTTAGCCACAAAGTCAAAATCATATCTATCATCTGAGCTATCAGTCTCATCCACTGAGACACTATCTTCTCTTGTATACAAGTATTTCTTGTTTTTAAAGAAGTTCCTCTTTTTGGAATAATGGAGCTTCATCCTTTTTCCATCCTCTTCTTAATCAAAGCTATCCTTTTTCTCATGAGGGCATTTAGTATCAAAATGTCCTACTTTACCACAATTAAAGCATTTAAATGTTAACTTACCTTTGTACTTTCTAGATTCTCTTTTAAATCTTCTAACAAAGTTGGCTTCTTCTTCATCAGTGTACTTAGATCCAGATGTAGATGCTTTTGATTTTTATTTCTTAGATGCTTTAAATGAATCTTATCTCTTGGAAGTATCCATTTCTCCCATTCTCATCTCATAATAATTGAATTTTCCATGCAAATCATCTATAGTGAGCTTATCTAGATATTTTTCTTCCTCTATTGCAGATATTTTAGAATCATATCTTGATAGGAAAGATCTTAGGACCTTTTCGACAATGAATGATCTTTCATTTCTTCTACAAGGCCTCTTATTAAATTTACTATTTCATCTACCCTAAAGAGGTAGTCTACAATCTTCTCTTCTTCAGTCATTTTAAGACTTTCAAACATACCTTTGTATATTTGTAGCTTGGCTTGCTTTACCTTGTCATCACCTTCATAGTTGTTCTTCAACTTGTTCCAGATGTATTATGCAATCTGACAACAACACTCTGACAAAATTTGATTTAGATAATCCATAAATAATATCATTATTTACCTTGGCATTATGTAATGAAATTACTTAGATGTTCACATAGAATTATTTTATATCATATAAAATGAGAAAGAATGAGAGATCACACAACAATAATTGACAATAGAGTAGAATAATAGATAATATAGCAAAGCCACTTCAAGGGCAAAACCTCCACAACAATGTACTAAGATAAAAATACCTAACATGATCATCAAATATGAATCACTACCTCTTATATATAGTCTACTTAGCCAAGATTATTCCATAGGCTGACCTAACTAAGAACATAGAGAAAGGTAAAAAGAATATAAAATAGGTATGTAATCCATAATTCAGCCACACATATCCCAAGACATGCCAAAGTTTAATGGTGTAGCGTGCCCTTCCCCTTAAAAACAACATTATCCTCAATGTTGAGTCAACTCTGGATGTTGTTGCATAAAATATTCATCCTCCCAAGTAGTATCTTCATAGGAAAGATTCTTCCATTTGATCAGGTACTCCTTAATCATTGGAGAGCACAACTACTTAGTTTGTATTTGAAGGATCACCTTAGGATCAAAAACAACTCTTCTTTCCTCATCTAATTTTGGTAACTTAGTTTGGGTATCAACTTTGTGTCTAATGATTTTATTTAGGCATGATACATGAAATACTAGATGTATGCAAGTGAAAGAAGGAAACTCTAACTTGTAGCACACACTACCAATTTTTTTCAAGATCTAATAAGTCCCATAATACTTAGGGGACAACTTTTTATCCTTTTTCTATTGATTCAAGGACATATGCTTATATGGTTGTAAGCAAACAAAATCTCAATCACCAATGTCAAAGTGCCTCTCACTCCAATGTTAATCTGCCTACTATTTCATGTGATTTTGGGCCATGGATAAATTTTCATGCAAACTAGAAAGGACCTCTTGTTGATGGTGAATATGTTATTTAGTTGCATGAACCTTAGGATGGACCTTCTAGGCTAAAGTGATGGATGGTGGGTGGTATCCATATATTTCCAAAAAAGGAGACATTTTGGAGGAACTATGAACTAAATTATTATACCATTCAACAAGTGGTAACCAATGAACACATTTATCATGTTTATAAAAAACAAAACAATGTAGATATCCTTCCAAAAATTTGTTGACTACTTCAATTTATCCATCATATTGAGGATGATAGGATGAACTATGAGCCAACTAGGTGCCCAAACATGCAAATAACTCAGTCCAAAAATTACTAGTGAAGATGGGATCTTGATCACTAACAATGGTCTTAGGGGTACCATGTAATTTTTGAACTATATCAAAAAAAGAAGAAGCTACTATACTAGCAACAAATAGTTGTGATAAAGAATAGAAATGAGCATACTTACTAAGACATTCTACCATAACCATGATAACATTTTGACCATCAAATCTTGGCATCCCTATAATGAAATCCATAGACACCTCTTTCTAATGTTAGCTCGGGATGGATAAAGGCTAAAAAAGACCTAGGGTTTTGATGGTTTCTCCTTTGTTTTGTTAATAGATCATACATTCAACCACATATTTTTGGACATCTCCCTTGAGCCCTTCCCAAAAAAATCTTGCTTGATTCTATGATAGGCTTTTAAAAATCCTGAATGACCCCCAATTAGGGTTGCATGAAGTTTCTGAAGTATTTTTTGTTTAAGAAGAAAATTATTACATAGGTATAATCTATATTTATACCATAATGCATCACCCTTTCATGTGAATTTTTCAAATCCACCTAAACCTTGTTGAAGATTCTGGATCAAATCATAGATAGTACTATCCTTGTCACATTCCAATCGTGCTTCCTCTAACCAATCTACTTGTAGAATGGTCATATCTTATAGCAAGGCCTCAACTAATTCATCCTTCCTAGATAGTGCATCTACCTCTACATTATACTTGCCTTTCTTGTAAATTATTTCAAAACCATAGCCTAACATCTTAGTTACCCATTTTTGTTGTTCTTCAAATGATAACCTTTGTTCCAAAAAATATTTGAGACTATCATGATTAGTATTTACCTAAAAGTGATGATCCATCAAATAAGGCCTCCATTGTTTGATTTCATGAAAAATGGCCATCATTTCCTTCTCATAAATGGACTTGTGTTGATTTTTACCCTTTAGTTGATGAATTTAAAATACAAGTGGTATGCTTTATTGCATGAGTACAACATCCATACCATACCCAAATGTATCACATTAAACCACAAAAGTTTTGAAAAAATTAGGAGTATCCAACACTGGAGTGGTGCACATTGCCTATTTTAATTGTTTAAATGCCCTAGTAGTTGTATCAGTCCACTAAAAGGAGTCTTTCTTCAACAAATATGTGAATGGGGTTGCAATGCTAACATAACTTTTGACAAACCTATGATAGTAACTAGTTAGCCCCAAAAATCCCCTTAATTACTTGAGTGTCTTAGGAATCAACCAGTCTATCATTGTTTCAATTTTTTTTGGATCCACTTTTACTCTTGTATGTGAAACTAGATGACCTAAATACTCAACCTCACAAGCTCCATAAGTAATTTTGGAAGATTTGGCATATAACTAATGTTGTTTTAAAATTGAGAGTACCTATTTCACATGGTGTACATGGTCTTCTCAATTTTTACTATAAATGAGGATATCATCAGAAACTACCAAAACAAATTTCCTTAAAACTGGCCTAAAAATAGTATTCATCAAACTGTAAAAGGTAGATGGTGTATTTGTTAGCCCAAAATGCATAACCAAAAACTCATAATCACCCTCATGAGTTTTGAAAGTATTTTTGGGTATGTCTTCATCATGGATATGAATTTGATGATACCCAAAATGCATATCTAACTTGGTAAAATAAAGAAAACCATTTAATTCATCTAGCAAATCATCAATGATAGGAATAGGAAACTTATCTTTGATAGTGTACTTGTTGAGTTCTTTGTAGTTAGGTTACATCCTCCAAGTGTCTCTTTCTTTCACACCATGACAACTGGTGAAGAATATTTTCTTTGGATATGGAAAATGATTCTTACATCTAACATTTCATGTACCATCTTTTCAATTTCACTTTTCTAATCATAAGGATACTTGTATGGTCTGATGTTGGGTGGTTTTTATCAAGAATAAGTTTTATATCATGATCATGTGTAGATCTAGGTAGAATTTCTTTCGACATGTCACCAAAAATAACCAAATTGGCATGAATCACTTGTTTTAGATCAAGAGGTGTAGATGGTTGAGTTAGATGAACTTCCATGGAAAACAAGTGAGCTACAAATATTTTAGCACCCTTTTGGATAATCTGACATTTTATAAGAGCTAAAAAGTTATGGAGATTTATCCCTTAATCCCCTTAACTCAAATTTCCTTCCAAAATAATGAAAATGCATGAATAATTCCTATAAATTCATCTCAATAGTGCCCAAAGTGGTGAGCCAATATACTCTTAAAATAATGTCAGCTCCCCCCATTGGAATAGAAAACATAGGATAATCCAATAAGTAGTCTCTCATGGCCAACTTAATACTATGGCATTTTCTTGAGAAATTAATAGTACCACCATCTGTAATCATGACCTAAAATTTTGGATTGGGATAAATGAAATAGTTCAAGTGAGTAACCAACTTATTGTTGATGAAGTTGTGTGTGCTCTAAAAATCAATCAGAATAGTGAACTTCTATTTTTTAGGAAACCCACCACCTTAAGAGTTTGGGAAGTACTAATACCTAAAAGGGTATAATAAGAAATAGGAGGTTGAGAGTCTTCATATTCCTCCTCAAGACCTTCATCTTTGTCAAGTGCCTCCTCATCATCATCCTCATTGGCACCTTTGATGTAAAATGGCTTCTTTTTAGCACAATGATGGTATTTACTCCATTTTATATTGTAACCATAACACAACCATTTGGATTACTTCTCCTCAATTTGTTGAGGTGTTAGTCTAGTGGGTTGAGGATATGATGATGCTAGAAAGGTACGATCACAACCAATAGTGAAGGTTTTCCATTTTACCATATTTTTTTCCTCTACCATGCATGTCTGTAGGATAAATTTTGATACATATGTTGGGTTAAACATTAAAAACTCCAATGAGATGCTATCTTTGAGACCACCCAAAAATAGATCAATCAAATGTTTCTCATTAATGTCTTCTACCCATAAGGATAGATTCTAAAATGGATGAATATAATCCTTCATAGTTCTTGTTTGCCACAGTTTGGCTAACTAGTTGAAGAAGTTATTAGAGACATTATTTCGATAATGAGATAATAACTCATTAGTGAAAATATACCATGTAATAGGAGCATAATTATTTTTATTTTGAGTGCATAACCAATGATACCTAATGAACTACTCAAGTTCTAAATATAGAGATGCCACAATCACCTTCTGAGAACTAAGAGTTTGATGCAAATCAAATAAATTCTCAAGTTGGGTAATCCAAGTGAGAGGATCCTTATCATCAAAATTATGCATGTCCACTTTGGGAAACATCAATTCAAACCAAATTAGAGTTGTTAGTGTTGAGAGGAGGAGGACCCAAATGATGGAGTGGAGGGTTGTTTGACTGTAACTGAGATGGAAGAGTAACCGATGAAGTAGTGATTTAATTTAATTGATTGTGAACCCCATTAATCTCTTTATGAATTCTTGAAACATTAGTTTTAACTATAAAAAAATTCATCATGCTACACCAAGCATTTATGTTAGCCTAAAGTTAAGAAATCAATGGATCGAAAGTTCCAAATCCCATGTCATTGATAGAAGGAGTTTTAGGAGTTTATTTCCCCCCTTTGTTCCCCATATAGAAGGACTAGCCATATACAAACCCTAGGAGGGTTTTTGTCCCAAAAAAAGTGTACTAAGGGATGGTGCCATTGCAATCACCTCACCAAGATGAATCTATTGACTACCTTTGTGCACTAAGGTAAAACATTTTGGCATAAAAAAGTGTACCAATGGAATATACCATTGTGATCATCTCATTGAGATGAATCCAACAATTACAATTATGCAAGGCAAAAAAAATCATATTTTTTTAATTATTTTTTCAAAAAATCATTTCTAACAATACTTTAATGATACAAATAAATAATTCTTCCTAAATTACAAGTTATGTTTTTTCACTCCTTTCCCTTACAAAAGTTTTACCTCACCAAATCTAAAAACAACACCACAAGAAACTTGCCCAAATTGAAGATTTGATACCGCTTGTAATTAAATTACTTAGATGTTCATGTTTCTAACAAGTTTTCGCTTTCACATTCAAAAGGAATAAGAAACTAAGGGAAATGGTGTAGGGTTAGATGTTACCCAAATGAGGTTTGTGTGCCATTATCTAGACGTTGAGAGAACTCCTCTTTGGTTGTGGAGGATGACACCTACAGAAGAAAGAGACTCAAACAAGGAGGTTGTTAGATAGATAGATGGTGGGTTACCAAGCAAAGCTTGATCCCAGAAGTGCAGAGACTTCTTTAAGGGATGACAACCCACTAGTAGATAAAAAAAGAATGTCTGATAAAGAGCAAAATGTTGCTAGAAATAGAGATGATAAAAGACTAAATTAAAAGAAATAGAAGCAAATGCGTACCTAAATGGGGCAAGATGTCTTCCACAGTCACTGGCATCAGTTAGTCTACCAATGTCAGTAGGTCAAGGTCACTGACATCAGTTAGTCTACCAACGTCGGTAGTGGCAATGGTCGATGTCGGTCAGGGCAGTGGCCTTGAACAGGGTCTGGACGGGTTTATGGTCGTGCAGAAAGGTCTGGAAGGGGTCTGGGTCTATTTGGATGCTCTGTGTAGGGCTGTAGGGCAGAGAGTATGGTCTGAAAAAGAGGGTAGGTAGAAGACAGAGGAAAAAGGGAGATAAGGGTGAGAGAAGGCTCCTGGAGAATAGGTTGGGTTGTGGTCTAGTTGACAATCTGGTTGATGATGTTAAGAAGAAGTAGTAACTAGAAAACTAATTACTAACATAGTCTAAATAATTGAAATGAAAAAACAAAAGAAATACTTACCTATGGCTTGCTGAAGAAAGAGTGTAGCAGAATGGTTGCTGATGTAGAAGACTTCTTGCAATGTGAGCTCTTATAGCCTGTGATGCTTGGTGTGTGCCTGAGAGAGAGAGAGAGAGAGAGGTCTGATTCTGGGTCAAGTAGATCAGAAAATTGAAGGATTTTTCAAGATTAAAGATTGGCGGATCCCCATTCCAAATGTAGAAATGCAGTTTTGAAGGCAACCAATGCTAGCAATACCGCCAACATCAGCCGATTACTGACTGATGTCGACAGCCAAAGAATAGGAAAAAGGGCTAAAAATAGCCTTTTGTCCGTTCTTCCTTCTGCCAAGGTTAGTTGGTCATGAGAAAATAGTTGAAGGTGAGTTAAATGAGATGAGAGGATAAGTGGGAGAATGAAATGGGGTCTTAAGTCATTTAAGACTTGGCATGGGGTAGTGGAGGGCATCCGAGGTATCCTAGGAGGGGTGAGGTGTCAAGGGAGAGAGAGAGGGAATTATTAATTTAAAATAGATAATCATTTTAAATTAATAAGACATAGGTTAGGCATGGTTAGAAGTGGAATGGGATGAAGGGGACCAAGGGGGAGACAATCAAGGAGTAGACACAATTTTGGTGTCTACATTTGCCCCTTTTTGTCTTGTTGGTTGTTCTTGATGAACTGCAAGACAAAAATAGGAGTGATTTGCCCCTGGTGTGGGATAAGCTTGATTTTGTCCTATTGGTTGTTCGAATGAACTGCAAGACAAAAAAAGTGGATGGTTTCACCAGATGTGGGATGAGGTATTCCCCCTCAAAGCGAGAGTCGAGGGAAGGTAACCTGATATCGGGTGCTGATTTGATAGAGAAATGGATGGATATGGTGAAGATGGGGTGTGAACGCTGAAAAAGTCGTGATTGTGTGCATACCACTTCATGAGACGGTCAGGTCAAATTATTATAGGTCAAGGGTTGTGTCATGTCCCCTTTTTTGTGGACATTGATAGACTTGATGATTAGCCTATTATGCGACCTTTGTAGGCTGATAAGATGGATAGAGGGTCATGATGGAGCTTGGCTTGGCTTCGATTAGCAAAATTCCTACAGTTGGCTTTCATTCAGGATCTTTTAGACACATTTGCCTAAGCTCCTACTTTTTAAGGATATTTGACATGTAACAAAGTACCCTTATTTTGGTATGGTCATGTGCAGAATCACTCCCTGATTCACCAGCTTCAGTCGGTTCGAGGATCCGACATGTATTGAGGGAGATATTAATATTTGATTGATTTAATCAAATATTAATTATTTGGTCTAATTTTAAATTAGATATTAATTAATTGTTAATTAATTAATTATTTGGTCTAATTTTAAATTAGATATTAATTAATTGGTCTAATTTTAAGACCCCAATTCTAATTTAAGAATTGGTCTAATTTTAAGACCCTAATTCTAATTTAAGAAGCCCAAGTTCTAATTTGAGGAATTTTAATTTAAGAACTCCAAGTTCTAATTTGAGGAAATCTAATTTTAGAAAAGCACACCTTTGGAGGGTATAAGGGTTTCTCATGGGGGAGAGTTGGTATTCATGCATATGATTACTGATTTTGATATTGAAGAATTCTTCTGTGAAGACTAAGCCAAGGGTTCCAAGATTCCATTGCAGTGGAAAATGTCAACTCTTCATTGTGTGTGATTTAGAGGCTGTGAGATATCAGCTGATTTATTGCCAAATTGAGAGATAGCTTCATACAGAAGTTATCATAGAGGTATACAGATTTGAGAGATAGCTTCACACAGAAGTTATCACAATATTTTAGGTTTATCTTTATTTAGTTTTGATCCAATAAGTTATATAGATATAGATCTTCTGTATTAGAATCATATATCCTTGAGATCAAGTTGTTTAGCTATCAGGGATTGAAACAAACAGGTTGTGCTTATTTAGCGGCTGTATGGAGTCCATACAGATCTGTATAGATTCGCATAGAAACTGACATCGGTAGACAGAGATCTCTAGTGACCGACATCGGCTGACTGAAGACCGACGTTGGCAGAGAAGGACTGACAGAGACCGACATCGACAGTATATCGACCGATGCCAGTGACTGTGTGTTCGACACAGCAGGCCGAGACAGAATTTCTAGATTCAAGCTTAACTTCCAAATTTGCAGATGATCAAGGTTTTAAGACCATATTTTAATATTCTTTATATGTATGAGAGAAGACTGTAATTGTAATTATCTAAAAAGTGATAAGATATTTGATTGGCAGATAAGATATTTATTGTGGTTTATTGTTTATTTGAAATTTATTCTGCAAGATTATATCTTTGTTCAAAACTATTTGTGTTTTACATTCCCTATTTGAAGGGAATATTACAGTGGTATCAGAGCCAAGTTGGAAAAAAGGAGCCCCTAAGTAAGGGACATTACAGTGGTATCAGAGCCAAATTCCTACCATCTTGTTGGGCACATCAGAGCCAATGTCCTGCCAACTTGTTGGGTAGTTTGGGTAGATTGATCAGTGAAGTATCCATGATGTCTTCAAGTACTCAGAGACAGTGGGACAAGGATATGAAGAAGTTGAAACAAGGTTTGAACCAGTTGGTTGAAACCCAGAGGAGGATGAATGAAATTCTTTCAGATCCTACATTTGAAGACAAATTAGTATGGTATATGGCATCCATTCGTAAAAGGTCCACATCACAAAATAGAATGAAGGAGAAACAAGGGGTATCTACAAGGGTTGAGGGCAGCCCTACACCAGTTTTTAGACATGTTGATTTGACTCAAGAGAATATGAGGGCAGCCATGGGGAATGAGTTGTCTATATCAGCTTTGCAAGATGTTCCACTTGAGACTTCTACATTGGAGACCATCATAGAGCATGCTAATGATATGGATAATAAGAGTATGGATTCTTTGCATGATCATATTGCTCCTTCATCTTCACACCAAGAACATCAAACTTGGACAGATATGGAAAGGACCCAAAATTTATGTGATATGTGGTCACAAAACCCCAAGGAGGCTAGATTAGTGACTGCCAATGCGAGACAACATCTTCAAAACATAAGGAGATAGAAAGGAGTTACAACAGATTCTTCTTGTGATGACTTACAACGAGATCTACAGGAGTCACAGTTTTAGTCTGAGGAGATGACCGTGGAGTTAGATCATTTGTGGTCTTCACCAGCCGCAGAGCCAGTTCAATTGCATAGTGAGGTTAGTACATTGAGTGTTGATTGTGAGTATGTTCCTATAGTTGTAGCTGAGGAACATGTTTTGGGGGCTAACACACATGTTCAAGATTTGGGAGTACCTGGTCCTGATGAGTTTGGGATACTAGTGGAGTTGAGTCTCCAGATTGATTCTTCTCATAGATATGATAGTATGGTACCGTTCACTGTGCCATTTTTACAAAGGAATCAGTTGTGGTGTGTGGGGGAGTATGTTGATGCTTCCTCATATAATTTTTACTACACTGAATCATTCATGGAGTATTTGCTAGATAGTGTAGGTGTTCTTTTGGACTCGCATAAAGTGACAGAAGGTGTTCTCATCCGAGGTATTAGTGCTATAAGCAGATTGGGTGGGGAGATTATAGTGATCCTTTCTACTATGCTACCTCACAGGGATTTTGAGGTGAGGTTTATTGAGCAGATTGTGCAGGGTCTTATCCAGCCTATAGTGACTTGGAGTCAGAGATTAGAGCCATCTGTTGATTCCCAGTTCAGTGATGGTGAGCCAGTAGTGAAGTTTGGGGGTTCCTACTGGCATTATACAGTGAGATATGCTCATTATTTTTCTTTTGACCCAAAGTTAGATGATTTGATTTCACACAGGTGTGGATCAGATCTAGTTTCTTACCATCCATTATGGGATGGATTGGCACCATCTTTTGTAGATGGAATTGGCAGTTGCAAGTTACACACCCTACAGTATCGACACATCCAGAGCAGCGGTGATTTTAGAGATTGGTTGAGTTGCATTCGCCAGTTTGATTATGGATTCCTCTTGGTTATACTATAGAGGATATTTCAAGAACTTGCATTAATTAATAGCAGTACAAAGCATAACTACATTTGGGATCCAGGTGGATCGAGTGGTTCATTGTTCTGAGATTGCTTGGGGACAAGCATTTTTTGGAGGGGCAGATTGTCATGTCCCCTTTTTTGTGGACATTGACATACTTGATGATTAGCCTATTATGCGACCTTCGTAGGCTGATAGGATGGATAGAGGGTCATGATGGAGCTTGGCTTGGCTTCGATTAGCAAAATTCCTACAGTTGGCTTTCATTCAGGAACTTTTGGACACATTTGCCTGAGTTCCTACTTTTTAGGGATATTTGACACGTAGCAAAGCACCCTTATTTTGGTATGGTCATGTGCAGAATCACTCCCTGACTCACCAAATTTAGTCGGTTTGAGGATACGACATGTATTGAGGGAGATATTAATATTTGATTGATTTAATCAAATATTAATTATTTGGTCTAATTTTAAATTAGATATTAATTAATTAATTATTTGGTCTAATTTTAAATTAGATATTAATTAATTATTAATTAATTGGTCTAATTTTAAGACCCCAATTCTAATTTAAGAATTGGTCTAATTTTAAGACCTTAATTCTAATTTAAGAAGCCCAAGTTCTAATTTGAGGAATTCTAATTTAAGAACCCCAAGTTCTAATTTGAGGAAATCTAATTTTAGAAAAGCACACCTTTGGAGGGTATAAGGGTTTCTCATGGGGGAGAGTTGGTATTCATACATATGATTATTGATTTTGATATTGAAGAATTCTTCTGTGAAGACTGAGCCAAGGGTTCTAGGATTCCATTGTAGTGGAGAACGTCAACTCTTCATTGTGTGCGATTTAGAGGTTGTGAGATATCAGCTGATTTATTGCCAAATTAAGAGATAGCTTCATACAAAAGTTATCACAGAGGTATACAGATTTGAGAGATAGCTTCACACAAAAGTTATCATAGTATTTCAGGTATTTCTTTATTTAGTTTTGATCCAATAAGTTATACAGATATAGATCTTTTGTATTAGAATCATATATCCTTGAGATTGGGTTGTTTAGCTATCAGGGATTGAAACAAACAGGTTGTGCTTATTTGGTGGCCGTACAGAGTCCATACAGATCTTTATAGATTCACACAAAAAACCGACATCGGCAAATAGAGATCTCTAGTGACTGACATCAGTCAACTGAAGACCGACGTCGGTAGAGAAGGACTGACAGAGACCGATGTCGGCAGTATATCGATCGATGCCGATGACTGTGTGTTCAACACAGCAGGCTGAGACAGAATTTCCAAATTCAAGCTTAACTTCTAGATTTGCAGATGATCAAGGTTTTAAGACCATATTTTAATATTCTTTATATGCATGAGAGAAGACTGTAATTGTAATTATCTAAAAAGTGATAAGATATTTGATTGGCAGATAAGATATTTACTATGGTTTATTGTTTATCTAAAATTTATTCTGCAAGATTGTATCTTTGTTCAAAACTGTTTGTGTTTTACATTCCCTATTTGAAGGGAATATTACAGTGGTATCAGAGCTAGGTTGGAAAAAAGGAGCCCCTAAGTAAGGGACATTACAGGTTGAGGAGTGCCAAAATTGAAATAATCGAGCCCCAGCATTTAGTCTTAGCTGATTGGGTTATTTGATCCAAGCTGTAGCTCCAATGGTCATCATGTTCCAAGTATCCCAGGCTCAGGAAGTGCTCTTAGAAACACGAAAATGTCACAAGTAGTGTGGATCAACTTGCTCGTGATCCTATACTTGTGAGGGTCAAAACATGGGTTGCAGACAATTTTACTAACCATTCATGAGGTAACATACATGCAAAAACAACCAAGGCAACATTGTCTTGGAAGTGGTCGGGGTCAGAGGAGATAGTCGCGATCTCCAAGGTCATTAGTCGAGGTGAGGCTAAGATAGATATTTGGTCTGTTAGACAGACAGACGAAGGAATGTGGCCAAGATAACCTCAGAAGACATCGTGTCATCTAAGTGCTGCCTACATAACCCTTGTGTGAAGGGCCTCAGGCCAATGTAGTTCTCCCTAAAAGGGAGGAAGGGTCAAAGTTATGGATGTTTTGGATGAGGTCAAGTCATGGTTAAAGGGGTGAAATGGTTTTTCCATTAGATAGATGAACAAATGGATGTGGCCGAGCTAACCCCAGAAGACGTCATGTCATCTGAGTGCTGCTTACATAGCCCTAGTCATTAGGGCCTCAGGTCGATGTAGTTCAAACAAGGAGGCAAAATGATTGATGATTGGTTTGGTCAAGGTTAAATGATGAGGGTAAAAGGGTTTGTCCATTAGGTAGATGAACAAATGAGGGAGGTTGAGCTAACCCCAGAAGACGTCATGTCATCTGAGTGCTCCCTATATAGCCCCAGTCTTAGGGCCTCAGACCAATGTAGTTTAGACAAGGAGACAAAATGGTTGATGATGTTGGTTTGGTCATGATAAATGATGAGGGTAAGATGGTTTTTCCATCGGATAGACGAACAAATGGATGTGGTCGAGCTAACCCCAGAAGATGTCATGTTGACTGAGTGCTATCTACATAGCCTGGTTGTTAGGGCCTCAGGTCGATGTAATTCAGACTAGTTGACAAGTTGGTTGATGATTATTTTATGATTATTTTGGTCAGGTTGAGAGGTTTAGCACTTCCCATATGTCTGAGGGTACGTGCTTGAAATGATGAGGGTAAGATGATGTTATAGCCTTTTCCATATTGTGTGATGGTGTATTCTGTAACATTGGTTGAGGGGTCTTTCATCCCTAGCAATTTTCCATATTGGTAATGGTGTATGCTAAAAATGAATTGAGTCTATTTATGCTTCAGCAAGTAATGGTTTATGATTAACATAAATTATATCTAGTCGATAGTTTCCATGTGTATTGTTTTCCATAGAAACTATGTGAAATGGATTATGTCATGTTGGTGGTCTGAAAATGTTTGGTTTGGTTTGGTTAGACTGAGAAGATGATGTGGTTGAATGTGACCAAGGTATGGATAAGAAGTGAAAGGTGCGTTACTCTTTCATTGACAAGGACCATAATGATAGCATAGGTAGGGGGTTTCAGAAACAAAATCCGCATTCATGCATTACGTCGTTGACCATAGGTTGTGTTAGAGAAGTAATCGATTCACTTTGACATTAAAATGAGCTTGAAGTCCCTTGAGTACGTGATGTGATATATGAGGATAGGGTAACCCTTTTAGTAGGGATAACTTTTCCCCTTTTTATAGGAGACCCTGAGATGACTACAAGCCAAGTCCATGACCCTTTTTTTTTTGGCAGATTGATCAATGCGGGAAGTCTACATAGAGATGTCATTGTGTTTTGTGGTCATTTGTGAAGTTGATCGATGAGGGAAGCTTCTAAGAAAGTGTTGTTGGTAGTAATATTTAGGCATAGCCATCCTTCAAGGGAGTGGTCTATATTTTGCTTTATATATTTGAGGGCTTTTGATTAGCTGTCCTTTGAGGGAGCAGTCTATTAGCTACATCAATGATGATATAGCGGTCCTTCAAGGGAGCGGTCTACATTTAGAATGTATGACCTTTGATATTTTGACATTTTAATTTATTTTTAATAGAATTTTGAGTCATGGACAAGACTATAGAAATGTGAGGGCTCCCTTTTATTAGGACAAAGCATCCATACTTTATAAAAGGGTTACATGGTGTTTGCTTTAGGGGAATAGGGTTGAAAGGAATGAGGATTAAGAGGACAGGGATTGCTCAAGGGATGAGCTCAAGTTAAATGTCAAGTGAATGAGTACTCGACTAACAGTAGAATGGTTGCAGATGCAAGGCATTAAAGGGCTCAAGTTCTGATAAGCCCCTGGTCCATGCTTGTGTGTTATGATGTAAGGTCTGAGCCAATTAGGAGCAAACTTACCTCATTTACTTCTTTCCAAATTGGTCACGTGTTGGTTGATGTTGGATATGAAGTTGGTTGATATGTTGTTTGATGTTTGGTCTAGGGTTGATGTTTGGTTGATGTTTGGTCGGTTGAAATTTGGTCAAGCTTTGGTCAATGGTCAGTTGAATGTTTGGTCGAGGTTTGGTTGATGTTTGGTTGAGGCTTGGTTGATGTTTGGTCATTGTTTGGTTGAGGCTAGGTTGAGGCTTGGTTGAGGCTTGGTCAAGGCTTGGTTGGTTGATGTTTGACATGAAGTTGGTTAATATGTTGTTGGCATGTTTGGTTCGATGATGTTTGGTCATTGTTGGTAAATGTTTGGTCAAAGCTAGGTTGATTGATATGTGGTCGGTGCTTGGTTGGTTGATATTTGGTCGATGTTTGGTTAGTTGAAATTTGATCAAGGTTTGGTCAATGGTTGGTTGAAACTTGGTTGATGGTTATGATAGTCAGGATAAGGTCGAATTCCCCCAGTTTCTAGGGAGAATGTTTGACAGATTTAGTTTGAGAGGGCGAGATCTTGATCTGCCAGATTGGAGGCAGGAATCTCAAAATCATGGATGGTGACAGAGGAAATGGTTGGTAATGATTTGATTAAAGTGGCTAATGGTTGGGGGTCATCAGATTGGACCTCCATCAATTTTAAGGCTTGGATCAAAGTTTGATGATGTTGTGGAGAGTTTTGTATGAGATCATATAAAGACATCTTCACAGGGGTCATTTGGTGAGGATGTTTCACCACAGAGTCAGGGATTGTCTTTAAGGATGATGGTCGAGATGTGTCCAAGACAGTAATCTTGGGTTTTGGTTGTGGTGAAGGCTTGGTAGATGGGGATGTCCAAGGGATAGAAACATGTATTTTCCCTTTATCCTTTTGGGTTGGTGGGCTGGTGGTCAAGTTGACTATGTTGATTTCAAATAATGGGGTTAAAGGCAGTGGAGGGACCATAGTCTGGTGTTGAGATCCTGATTTAGGTGATGATGTCTGTAAGGCATGTGATGGTGTCAAAGATTTGTCAAAGGGGTAGTCAAGAGGATCCTTGATGAGGTGTTGATGAATGACAGCTTTAAGAGCACAACAACGCTCAGTGTCATGTCTCGATGTGTGATGATAGTGACAAAATTTAGTGTTGTCGAACCAAGATGGTCTTGATCTGAGAGTTGATGAGTGTGAAAGTGAGGGGGTATGGGAAGCATGGGATGATGTTGAAGGTGTGTTGATAGTGTGGTCAAGAAAAAGGGTGTCTTTATCCGAAATTGGCGAATGACAACCTTGAGGGCACAACAATGCTTAGTGTCATGTCTCGGCGTGTGATGATACGCATTAATTTGAGTGTCATCAAACCAAAGGGGTTTTGGTCTGAAAGATTGATATGGTTTAATAGGTGGAAGACTGATGTGAGAAGACTGCAACAATTGTCGTAACAGCAAGGCATAAGAACCCGCCAATGGGTCTACGTGTTTTATTGCAGTAGGGGTTGATGGCTTCTATTTTGGAGGTGTAGGAGGCATTGGTCATTTTGGAGGAAATATGTGTTTAATGGGAAAAGGGGATAATGGAGGCAATTTGCCTCTGTGAGGTGTTGGAGTAGGAAACACTCTTATTAAGGTGGATGGATGTGGGCCCAAAATAGAGGGCAATGATGAAGGTGGGGGAGGAGTTCTCTGGTGTGGTTTAGTGGCCTTCTTTAGTTTGGTTTGAGGGCCACTATTGTGCAAGGCAAGATTAAATATGGGGCAAACACCAAGAGATTTAATCTCTTTTGGCATGGTGGATGCCTGCATGGGTTTGGGTTTAGATTTGGACAGAGGTGAGTGAGATGTAGCGATCTTAGGCAAAAGGCAAGAGAAAATTGTCACTGGGTCTTCCTCGGTCGAAGTGGGTGAAGAGACAGCGTCTTCTCTGGGTGGAGAAGAAATTGGAGAATGTGACTCCTCAAGAGGGTAGAGGGTAGGGATGATCATGCCTTCTACTTGTGGTTGAGGAGTAGGAATGGTAGGGTCCTTTATTGGTAGGAGGAAGGATGAAGTGGGGCTAATGGCATTGGTATGGTCGAAGCATCCTCCAATATAAGAGAGATCGATGGAGAACTAATAGGAGAAGAAGGATCTTCTACCCTTGATGGATGAATATGATAAGAAAGCTCTTCTACCTATGGAGGAGGTTAGTCAGGGACAAGAGGTGAGACTGTGCTGACCGTGCATATATCATGCTCATGGGAGCTATCGGCCATGGTCTAGACATTATTTTGATTAGGAGGATGGTTAGGAAAAGGTTGTTTAAAGATGTCCATGTTTTGATTGGGTGGCACATTTGGGTTATCCAAAACAAGATCTCCCTTGTCTATCATGTCTTGGACAATGTTCTTGAAGGTTTGGTAGTTGTTGATGTCATGGCCTTGGACACAGTGATAGTGACAGAAGTCATTTTCCCTATACCATGTAGGGATGGCTTTTGAAGGGTCGAATTGGAGGGAGATTGAGGACCCCCTATTTGATGAGTTTTTCTAACATGGAAGCGTATGACTCTCTAATTGGAGTGTGTTGATGATGTATGTAGCGTTGTTGGAATTGTTTTGTGATGCTTTAAGATGTTGAAGGTTGAGATTGGTCGGTCATTGTTGAGGATGGTGATCTAATGACCACAGTGGTTGCCACTCCTTTGGACTTGGAATTGGTAGAAGAAGAAGGTATGAAAGAGGAAGGGTCATCGGCTCTTGCATTGGTATTATGCAATTTGACCCTATTTTCTTCAATAGCACAGAGTTTAAGCTTTCGGGCCATTGTGAAAGCTTCATCAAAAGTGTGGAATGTTTGAACCCACAAGGTGGATGAGATGTGCATGGCACATGCTTGAGAGAAGAGATTAATGAGCTCAGGTTGAGGTAAAGAGAAGGAGAGTTAGTTGATTAAGGCTCTCCAATAGGTGACAAAATCGACTATGGATTTGTCATCAAACTGCCTGATAGAGTAGAGGTCTGTAATGGAGACCTTTTTGGTGATATTGATAGAAAAATGGTCAAGGAAAATTTGGGCTAGCTAGGTGAAAGAAAAGATAGAGTGACTATTAAGGGAATTATACCAATCGAGGGTAGCACCAGAAAGCGACATGGGAAATGTGCATAGCAATAACGCATCATTATGTGCTATCAGGTAACAAGCATGTTTGAATGCTCACAGGTGCTGCTATGGGTCTTCCTTACTCTAGAAGTCAGTAAACTTAGGAAGCTCCCACTGACTGGGATACAGTCGGATTGGGATGGAGGGATGGATGGGTTTGTTGCAAATTTGGTCATATGAAAGGACATTGCTTGAACTAGAAATGGAAGCCTCAAGATTAGACATTTTGTCCATCAGCATCTTGATGAGATTAGCTAACAAATTGGCAGAGGGGGCACCCCCTAGGTTGTAAGGTGCTTGGAAGGTGCTAGAAGAGGTGTATGATGTAGTCAGTTACACTTGTATAGGTGCAACGTATTGATAACTAGTCATTGGGATAGATGTGGAAGCCAGGGGTGGTTGTGCCATGAGTTAGAGGGCACAAATTGAATAGGGGCTACCAAAGGTGGTTGAGGGGTGGCAGCACTAGTTGAAGGATAGGTAGTTACTCTCGTGTTGATAGGGGCAAGAGTAGGCAGGATGGAGACAACTAGATTTTGAAATGGGGTAGAAGTTTGTTGAATAGTCTGTGATTGATGGGGGCCCCAAACCCCGATGGAAGTGGGCCCAGAGATTGAAGTAGAAGCCACACTTTGAAGATAGGACATGGTCGGGTTGATGGTCAAAGCAAAGGATGGAGTGGTCATGGGTTGGGTAGCGGACACTGTCGATATCGTTGTCGCTTCAGTTAAGGAGGTTGGCATCCCATAGACTGGGTTGCCTGAAGAGTCTCACGTTTGGCTTCTCGCGAGATAATGTTGAAGGGCCTTGACATTAAGGTCAAGGAACCTTTCAAAGTTTTGGTCCCCTTTAGGGACAATAGAGGGTCGCATCAGGGTTGGTTGGGCAGGAGTTCATTCGGTCTCTGAATGATACTCCATTAAAGGACTAGTCATGGAAGGCGAAGGCAGAAGCGGTTGTTGCCTCGCATGGTCAACAAGAGTCCTAGTTTGACTACATGTCAAAACCATTCAAGGCAAGAGGTTCAGGTTTTATAAACTATGTTTTTTCAGTTTCAAAAACTTAGAATGGATGTTGGACAGTAAGAAAGCCAGGTTTTAAGCTTGCTATTTTGAGAAGGATAGTTTTGGGCAATGACCGACATCGGTTGAAAAACCAATGTCGGTGAAATAGGTTGTCGATGTCAGTCAGATAATTGATGCTAGAAAAGAAAGGTTGCCGACGTTGGTGAAAAAATTGATGTCAGTGACTGTGTTTTCTAGAAACTCAAAAAATATGAAAGTTTTTGGAAAAAAAAGAAAACATCCTCACTAGCCCAAAAAACCAGATAAAGACATAAATGAAGATGGAGACAGGCAGACCCTAAGCATTAAATCCTAAGAATCAACTTTTAGAATCATGTTGGCTTATGCCTTAGAGTGTGTTTGGGAAGTTGGCTTGTAGAATGGGTCTTAGAAGAGGTAGTCTAAGGTTAGTTTCAGGTCAGTTTCGGTGCTCAAGAGTCTGTGTTAGGTTTTGTATGTGGCCTGGTGCTAAGGAGTAAGCTCCCCTCACTTCACAAGCCCAGTGATAATCTAGTCTCGCTTAGCCAGTATATACTTCCCCTAGAGATTATCCTCTACCAAAGAATAGAGTGGGCTTTCCCCTTGGTGGTGAAGTCCAAGTGGGATTGCCGAGACAGGTAAGGTATCCGCTAGGTGATGAAATCCTACTCGGACCTTGTCTTAGGTGTGTTTAGATGTTTGATTTTGTGCAAGTGATTTGGTCTTGTAACATAAGTGGACTATGATTAATTCATGATGTGGTTTTTAATTACTAGATGTGAGAGCTAAAAATGCAAGCAAGCAGAAATGAAATGCAAAAGATTTTAAGCCCAAATAGAAATGTGTGTTTGGATGCAAACAAGTAGAGAAAAGGTTGAAGAGTATGATTTTGATTAGTCTAAGATGCAAGAAAGAAAGAAGGGTTCTTTTTAAATTTGCTAATAGTGTCTTTCAAAAGAGATAGAAGAAGAAGATGCAAGGAGAGACCTAATGCACCTATATGAAAAGTAAGAAAATGAACCCAAGGAAGACCCTAGGGTCCCACCGGGTGTGCCAGAATGTTTCTAACAAGTTTTCTCTTTCACATTCAAAAGGAATAAGAAACTAAAGGAAATGGTCTAGGGTTAGATGTTACCCAGATGAGGTCTGCGCACCGTTATCTAGACATTGAGAGAACTCCTCTTTGGTTGTGGAGGATGACACCTGTAGAAGAAAGAGACTCAAACAAGGAGGTTATTAGATAGATAGATGGTGGGTTGCCAAGAAAAACTTGATCCCAAAAGTGCAGAGACTTCCTTAAGGGATGACAACCCACTAATAGATAAAAAAAGAATGTCTGATAAAGAGTAGAATGTTGCTAGAAATAGAGATGATAAAAGACTAAATTAAAAGAAATAGAAGCAAATGCATACTTGAATGGGGCAAGTTGTCTTCCACAGTCACCGGCATTGGTTAGCCTACCGATGTTGGTAGGTCAAGGTCACCGATGTCAGTTAGTCTGCCAACATCGGTAGTGGTAATGGTCGATGTCAGTTGGGGCAACAGCCTTGGATAGGGTCTAGATGGGTTTATGGTCGTGCAGAATGGTCTGGAAGGGGTCTGGGTCTATTTGGATGATCTATATAGGGCTACAGGGCAGAGAGTATGGTCTAAAAAAGGGGGCAGGTAGAAGACAGAGGCAATAAGGAGATAAGGGTGAGAGAAGGCTCCCAGAGAAATGTAATAAGAATATAAAAGAGGCATGAAAGGCACAAGTTGGACACACATATATCAGGACATGCCAAAGGTTAAGGGCATAACACATTGCTCTCATATGCCTTCTTTAAATCCTAATCAGGAGTTGTAGCATGGGTTGTATATCCATTTACAACTGACATCCATATATCAAACCATAGTGAAGATAAATATGTTTCCATTCTTATGCTTTAGAATGCATAGTTTGATCCATCAAAGAGAGGTGATATGTTTGATGAGGATCCTTCTTAGCTAACCATGTGTGTTCACCATTCAAATATCTACCTAAGTTGATTAATATTCTTCTAAGGAACTAGTATTATAATACAAATTGTTGGAACATAACTATTTACTGAAAGGGGGTGAATCAATAGATCAATTAAAACTAGTCCTTTAAATAATTTTAAGATAGATTAAAAGATATATGTAAATTAAATAAAATATGCAAATATCACACACACACACACACACACACACACACACACACACACACACACACACACACACACACACACACACACACACACACACACACACACACACACACACACACACACACACACACGATATTAGATATATACATGGAAAACCAAATGGGAAAAACAATGATGAGAATAACAACTAGAATCTACTATTTTAATCTAGCCTCATAGTATAAAGCCTCATTACAAAACCTCACTAATTAAATTTTTAAGGGCAATGACCTTAAGGAGACACCATTCCCCTAACTAAGCACCAACTCAATTGAAACTCACAAGTTATAATGTTTAAGGGTACCAACCCTAAGGATACACCAACCCCCCAACTAGATACCAACTCAGCTCATCTGATGGCACCAACCAATCAGATCTCTATGGAGCTATAAATAAAATTTAAAAAATAGATTCATAAATGAATCTAGCTCTATTCTCTATTACATGTCTAGTCTATAACTGCTCATGATATACACATTATCTCTTTTTGCCTTTATTTTCTCTACCCCTCTATCTTTGTGTTTAGATATGTCCCTATTTGACACACTTAATATCTCTCACTTTTCTCCTCTATGTCTCTATATTTTTTGTTTGACACAATTCATCAATAACAACACATTCTATTTTCGCTTCTACCTGTGTCTAGATATTATTCTATATGACACAATTCTAGTATTCCAATAGCTTCTACATGTATCTTAGATGTCATATATAGTATTTGGTCTACATCTTCATATATTATGTGTGTTCACACTTGGAATGTAACACATCATGCCAAATCTAGACTTAGCAAGTTTCTCATGTATTGAAATCATGTTATACGAATGTGATTCCTAGTCTTTTGCTATATTTAGCAAATCTCAAGCTCTAGTATTGATGCATATGCATAATTAAATGAACTAGATCAATCATTAAAATCTAACTTATTGCCTATGTCATGATTTATAACTTAACTACAAGTTTATACATGTTCTAACACTTGACCATTGGGATGAATAGATCTATAGACACTCAAAAACTACATAGTTTTAGATTTCAAAATGCCTTAAACCCCTACCTGACCCTAAAGTTAGCTAACCACCTAGTTGACTTATCCCACTTATTAATTTACTAACTTAACTTTCTAATTCACCTCTATTTTAAATTATTTTCCTCTATCACCTTGACCATCGATGGTCAACCAACCATCAATAGTTAGCCTGACCATTGATGGTCAGGTCCTACAAACCTACTTTAAAAACATTACCAATTGTATGAGATAAGTTTGGCTGCATTTTAAAAAAAAATCTTAAGTTATGCTAAAAAGATTTAAATCATAATAAGTGGTAACTTTATCCTCCATCATAATTATCAACTTCTTCTTGCACATTTAGTAACTTCATCTTATAAAAGGAAAGAAGTAGGAGGAGAAATGGATCCCAAAATCTAGAAATCCACATCCAATCTATCTTACATATAGGTATTCAGTGTCCCTTTAGTAAATAAGTAGCATCAATGGAGACTTGAACCTCTATCAAAATCACTTTCAAAGGCTAAAGTAGTATCACTCTAGTCAAATTTCTTCAACCTTCCACCATCAAGTCATAGGTATCGTGTGTTTGTTTTCTTTTATTTCTTTCATTTCTAACCTCCTTATCCTATCAGACTTATCAATATCTTATTTTCCATCCCCTAGATCTATAACATACCTCTATTTTCCCAATTACCCAATATGTAATCCTTTTTTGATCATTTTTAGAATCATGTAGGTAACCATCGGTGATCACCCAACCACTGATGGTTAGCCTAACTATTGATGGTCCACACAACCATTGATGATCATTGTGGTAGAAAATAAAAAGTTATTTTCACCCCCTTGACCCCAACCAAACAATATTTTTTGTGTTCCTACCTATTCACAGAGACTTTTTTTATTTTTTGAAACTGACCCTTACTATCTTAGCATGAGTATTGACCCAATTTTTCTATATTTAGTAATTTTGTTTAACAATAAATTTACTTTCATCTCATCTTACATGAATTTAATTTATAGTATTAAATGTAAGTGTTTTTTCTTTTCATTTATATCAAGTTAATTGTTATAAACAGTACATTGACAGCCTCCTAGCAAGCATAAACTTCTTAGATCTATCTCACGCTAGGTAGTCCACTCAACCATCTATCTAACAACCCCTTTTCTAGTGTCTTTCTTATCTATAAGTTATTCCTTCCAAGCTAAAGAGGATTTCTCACCATCATGTACATCACATGTGCACTTTTACCATATATTCTTCTACACACCCTTTACTAGTTTCATTACTTAATTCCAAATTAAGAAATGAGTGGGAATTAATTTGAAACATTTTGTCACACCTAGTGGGACCTAGAATCCCTTTTTCTTCCTTTAGTGTATGTTCATCAAATGAAATATGAATTTTCTTTTAGTCTTAAAATAAATCATTTACATACATTAATTTCTTTCTTATTTTAGTTCATCTTGTAACTTAAAATCAAAGTAATTAATCATATATTTCACTCTTGTATCACACACTTTTTCCAAACCACATAACCAATCAACACATCAAAACTAACTTGAGATAAGGCTTGATTAGGATTTCATCACCTAGTAGTAAACCTTACCCTTTCCCAACAATCCTACTTGGAGGTCATTACTAAGGGGAGAACCAACTCATATCTCTTATTAAGTATAAACTCTGAGATTTAGTATATTTTGGCTAAGCACCTAAAACCCTTATCACTGTAGTGTGTGAAGTGAGGGGGTAGACCCCAATAATAAGCCACGTACTAAAGATCAATAAATATTTTCTCTTTTGAGTACCAAAACATAACCTAAAACCAACCTTAGATTTTTTATTTAGTACTTGATCTATAAACCAAATTTATTATTCACACTCTCTAAGGCATAAGCCAAAATCAATTTACAAATAACCCTAGGTTGTTAAATGAACTTTAGTGTATGTTTTATTTCTTTGAGAACCACATTCTTCTTCTTCCTCCATGGAGTATGCCTTTGATCCTGAGGGTTCCCTTCATTTTTCTCCCCTTCTTACCAAGCCTCCAATTATTTCTAAGGGTGATCCATATTTTATTTCCTTCCTTGATGATAAACTTGTGGCTCTCCAACATTACCTCAACACCTTATCTAACTATACCCCTTTTACTTTGGTTCCTCCTATGGATCTTCCCTATGGTATGCCTTCCCATCTTTTGATGGGTGCCACCTCAACCCAACTTATGCTCACCCAATCCTCTTCTTCTTCCAATATTCCACCTACTACTACTCCCCACACTCCATCCAACATCCTAACTAGTAACCAAACACCTACTACCCCAACCAATACCTCCAACATTGGATCAACTTTACCTCTTGTCACCTATACTCCTATCATGGGGGTATGTTTTACCCCTACTTATACTATTCCCCTTAGTTATACCAACCCACCAAATTCTACTCCACTTCAAAGTTTGGTATTTTCCATACCTCAAACACTCACCTATTAGTACTAGAGTTACCACCTACCACCAACTGACTATCAATTTCATACCTCCAACCCAATATACATCCATACTACCATCCACCAACTCAAACATACCACTAAACTAAACCACATCATCCCCCCAATAAGAACCCATGACATCTTACCCATATATTTCTAACCCACAAGGATACATAGTACCTTCCACCTAGCCATTTGTGTCAATCAATCCTTATGGGGAATTATCCCAAGTCCCTATGACCACATACCAATATGTGGCTTCTTTGGAACCCTCTATCATTTATCCATAATTTTTTTACATCCAACCTCACCATATCTTACCACCTAATTATGAAGCTTCCCAACCTCAAATAAATTTGGTCTAGATGTTAATGGACAAAATGACCAACCTAGAGTCATCTATCTTAGGGTCTCATAACCTTTTATCCTATGATCAAATTTGTAATGAACCCATCCATCCATCTATTCCTATCCATGCTTATCATTCTCAATGAGAATTACCCAAGTTTTCCAAATTCCAAGGTAAGGATGACCCCCAACAACATTTGAGAGCAATTCATCATTCTTGTTATTTGATCACATATGATAATGCTCTCCTTCATAACTTCCCCATGTCCTTATCAGGACCATCCCTTGATTGGTGTAGTTTTCTCACCAATCACTCCATCTTTTCCTTCTCCCAATGGGGCCAAATCATTTTAGATCATTTCTAAATAATATATATAAAAAGTTTTCTATTATCGACCTCTATTCTATTATCCAATTTGATGATGAATCAATTACTGATTTCATATCTAGATAGAGAGGTCTCATCAACTAGCTTTATTTTTCCTTACCCCAACTTGAGTTGATTGATTTCTTATATTTAGGTTGTTCCAAACATATTTCCCCCACTCTTAAAGTTAAAAATTTAATAACTTTTGATGAGGCATTCACCATGGCATATAAACTTGAAAATTGAGCCATTGATGAAGGGAAATTAAAACTGTGGAACAAGAATTATAGCTTTAAATCTAATGACCCTCCCTCCACCAAAACCACTAACCAATCCAACCATCCCAATACTAAGACATAATCATCCACAAACTTAGTTTTCCTAAGAAATTCTCCACTACCAACTATCAACCAACCCTATCAAACTAATTCTTCCAACCCTTCCTACTAATAAAACCGAAACCAAAACTAAGCTCTGTCAAAATAATATACTTCCATAGGGGAGTATTATGCTTTAGTTTTGGAAACTTTTCTCAAATATAACCTCATACAACTTCCATATATCAAACCATCCCAATAATTTGATGCTTCTTGCCCTATGCCTAGTTGGTATAATGAGAATGACCATTGTGCCTTTTACCGAGTTATCAGATATGACATAAGTAGATGTAATACCTTCAAAAGTATAGTCCAAAGATTAATTGATAGTGGAGAACTTGTGTTTGATAATCTTAATTCACCTCTTAATCATTCCCTTGACATCTTATGCAAACCTTTTCCAAATCATGCTCCTTCCACCCATCACTATGACAACAAACCAGAATCATCTCATTTTCATGAGGCACATATGATCAACTTTATTATTAGTGATCCTATTTTTTAGGAAACCACTATCATAACTACCTCTCCCACCATTTCACTCACAAAATTAGTGGACTCACCTTTCATTCCTTTAGATAACCAAATGAAGGAACCAACTACCCCTCTCTCTTCACCTAATGAGATCTTAGATTTATCTACCTCTCCTTTGATGGAAACACTAAAGGAGACAACCTTTGATTTAGCCATTTCTTCCTCCTCCACTCCACCCATTAAATTGGTAGAAGTTCCCACCATTATTTTTGACACCCAAATAAAGGAAGAAACCATGTCCATTCCTTCACTTGAGGACACTATACCTATGTCCCCCATCATATAACCATCCACTCCCTCTTTGGAAACCATCCCACCAGAGAAGGTTACCTTATCCACCCAAACACTAATTTTGGAACCTTCCATCAAAAACAAGGATGGAGGAACCATTCCCTCTTCTCCACTTAGGGGCTTAATTTTTGAAACCAATAACCAAAAAACCAAACCCATCTATAATTAATTTTCTAGACTAGTCAAAACTCTAGAGTTCACTTCTCAGCCCAACTTTGATAGATCTACCTTTTAGCATAATCTAGGGTTCCCTTACCAAAACAAAGCTAAATCCTCAACCTCACTTGATCTACCCTTAAACCCATTATTACCACTCCATAAAATACCTCTTATTCCAAAACCATAGGTGAGCCATCCCAACCACCTACATCTAACATTTCCAAATCACCTGATGCCTCTTTTAGCAAACCTATCAAGAATCTAGGAATTTTTCCCACACCTAATCAAACTCACCCCTCTTTTAAGTTGGACTTAACTCTATATATTCCACAAAAGAAACCCTAACCAAACTAAGTAAAAAGGAAGAGTTTCCTAAACATTACTCTCAAATTAGACCCATACCACCTCCTTCTAACTTAACTTATATTTTAGGACTGCATAGTTCTACCATCCCAATTACCTATTCTTCTTCTAGTAAACCATCCCCCTTTTCTCTATCTACACCTAACCCTACCAAATCATCTAGTTATCCTTCATTATTAACTAACCTATCCACCTCTACTTTTCCACCTATCACCAAACCTTCAACATCCACCTCTAATCCTTTTACCTTAAAACCAACCACAACTAAGCAATCCCAACCAAAACCACCTACTACAACCATTCTACCACCTACAACTTCTATGGTTAAGCCTACTTCTAAGAAGGTTCCCATCCCTAAAACTATAAACCCATCACCTCCAACACCTTTTAGTGAATCTTACTCAATTATCCTACAAAGGTTATTTCAAACTTCTTCCATTAGCTTACTACCTATCAAACCATTCTACCCTTTGAATACCAAACCCTCCTAGTTCAATCATAACTTGATTTGTGCATACCATAGGGCACCAAGACATGACATGAAGAACTATGAAGATCTCTAAGAACTTTTTCATATCTTATATGATGAGGATGATCTATTATTAGATGTACCTCTTTTACCTCCATTACCAATCCAACCACCCACTCAAGCTATCCAACATTTACCTACTCCCCCACTCTCACCCAAGAGTGATGAGGGGGAAAAAAAGAAACCATCTAACCTATCATATCCCCCCATCCACACTATTCACATGGTTACCCAATCTTGGGCCCAATAGAATGATAAGGGAAAATCCAAAGTCTCCATTCCTAGGACATACCCTTCAACCCTGTATCCTTCTAACCAAACCCAAACACCCACACCTTCACCTATCCCACCACCAAAACCCAAAGTCTCAATTTTGGGAGATTCTCCCTCTAACCTTTTTGAATCCATCTAGTGTATCATGTTAAAACTTCACCAGACACTGGTGAAAATAAGATTCTTTGAGCTAATCAACACCTACCCCACCATCATCAAGTACTGATAGGGGCTTTATAATATATAGAGGTTTAACTAGATGACCCATAACCTCTTGCACCCTTTATTGGAGCCCTCCAACTTTATGCCTTCATAACCTTTTAGGATTTTGAAATACCTCCAGTTCATTCTAAGGATCTTGATCCTCCCCTTTTCATCAATGTGTACATTAATCAAGCCCATGTCAAAAGGGTGATGATTGATGGAGGAGATAATATCAACATTATCTCCTCTTTTGTTTATAACCAACTTTAATTACCCAAGAACATCATGTCAAAAAGTGCAGTAGTCCTTTACTCCTTTAATGATACCATGGCCACAACCTTGGTAATAATTATCCTCCATATCTTCTTAGGACCTCATAACATTCTTGAACTATTTTACATTATAAATGAAAGTTCCAATACAATGTGTTACTCAGATGCCCTTGGATCCATGCCATGAGTTGTGTCCCTTCTACCTTATATTGATGTGTCAAATTTGAACATGAAGTTCAAGTTGTTACCATTAAATCTAACCTTAGTCCTTTTACCTCTTTCAATAGGACATATCATCCTAATGATTTTATTATTCCTCCTTTATCTATCTTATAATCAACTACTAAAAATACTACCTCACCACCACCTAGAAACCATAACACTCCCACCCACAATAGTGATGAAGCTTCAACTAGCTCATCCATCCCTTCTTCCTAGATTCCCATAAAAGACCCCTAGAAATCTACATTTTAATGTCGCTCACTTGGGGAATAACATATTTTAACCTTATATGCTTTCCCTACTCTACAAGAGTATGGGAACCTCAAACATGACCCTTCCTATGATCCCAACATATAAAAAATAATCCTTTTTGGGATTCCTAACAATCAAATAAATTTCATTTATGGGGAACTTGATCAACCACTTATCATTCCCACTACTACTTCGTCTATTTGACCATTCACCTCTAATTTCTCTTATCTCAACAAACCAACCTTTTCCAAATCTTACCTTTATAGGTGTGCTTATAAGGGGTTTGGTCTCACCCTTTATGAAGAGGGACCTCACAAGTTACCCATCATTAATACTCAAAAACCTCATGATTTATTTGGCCTTGGGTTCATACCACCAGAAGAACCCACCTCACCAAAACCCATCACCACCATCAACAAGGATATTCCATCTTCACAAACCCCATCTCCCTCAAAGACTAAAGACTTTGATATCATCCCATATAAATTTTTTATCAATACCATTATTTTGGGGCCCCTAACCTATCAAAAGGATGGTCTAACTAAGACCCTTCCTCTCATCCATCCTAAAATGATAGAGAAAAATTCTCCTACCATCAACACCATCCAACATCAAGATGATGATTCCATTTTCACCTACCTTGAAGTGGGGGATTCTTCTATTCATAAATCCCTTCCTCCTAAGAGTCAAACAATGTTGAATGAATCCACAATTTATGTTAACTTGGGTACTCAGGATAAACCTCATATCATCAAAATTGGGCAATATTTAAATTCCATGGAGAAACAATATTACCCTTCTTTCCTTCATGATTATATCATAGCATTTACTTGGTCCTATCAGGATATGCCTAGAATTGATCCTTTTATTTCCCTTCACAACATTATCACCCATCTTGAGGTTAAGATAGTACATCAAAAGCTTTATAGGATGTATCCTCGCATAACCCTTCTTAACAAAGGAGAACCTTAGCATCTCTTATCCATCAACTTCATTCAACCCATTGACTATCCACAATGGGTTTCTAACATCATTCCCATCACCAAGCCCATAGGGGGACTTCATCTTTGCATCAAATTTCATGACCTCAACCTTCCTTTCCTAAAGGATGACTTTACTTTACCAAACATTGACCAACTTATTGATCTTATATCTGGCCACATGATGTCATCTCTCATAGATGGTTTCTCAAGATATAATTAGATCTTGAATGATCCTAAAGATCAACATAAAACCTCCTTTATCACCACATGGTTAACATTTTATTACAAGGTCATGCCTTTTAGTCTAAATAATGTTGAAGTAATATATCAGCATGTCATGACCTACATCATTCATGATCTCATCCATAAAATTGTAGAGGACTATGTGGATGACCTCCTTGGGAAATATAAACATAACAAAGATCACCTAGCCATTCTCACAATCATCTTCGACTGACTAATCCATTATCATATCAGGCTCAACCCTAAGAAATGGAATTTTAGGGTCTTATCAAGAAGTCTTTTGGGTTTTATCATCTCTCTTCAAGGAATCAAAATTGACCCCACTAAAGTTATATAAATGTTAGAGATGCCTCCTCCTACTGACCTTAAGTAAATTTAGAGCCTAAAGGGAAATCTCCAATCCATCCTTTACTTCATCTCCCAACTATCAAATAGATTTCAACCCTTTCACCATCTCCTAAAGAAATACACCTCTTTTTAGTGGACCAAAGATTATCAATAAGACTTTGACTCAATCAAGGAGTACCTTATCTCTCCACCTATCATCATCCCTCATAGGGAATACCAGCCCTTATACCTTTACATATCCACCATAAACCATTCCTTAGGAGTAATTCTCATTCATCATGATAAATAAAATAAAGAATAAGTTGTCTACTACATTAGCTATACACTTATAAAATATAAGACTCAGTATAATCATCCTAAGAAACTTTGCCTTGTCTTAATCTTTATGGCCTCCAAAATCCATCAATACCTTCTTAATCACAAAACCTATATCATCACTAAAACTGACCCACTCAAATACATGCACTCTAAACCATACCAAAACTAGCATATGGTTAAGTGGCTCATGCTCCTAGCTAAGTTTGATCTTGAATTTCTTCAGCAAAGGTCCATTAAAGGTCAATTCATCATTGATCAATTGGTTGAATCTCCTCTACTTGATAACCAAGCACTTTCTCTTGCTTTTCCAGATGAATCCATCACAACTCTTTCCCAAGAAGAACCCACCTACCAAATAACCATGTTTTTTGATGACTCAAAATGCAAAGGTGGTGTGGTGTTAGAGTTATTCTCATTGCCCTTAATGGTGAACCTCTTCCCCTTTCATTTAAACTTGACTTTCAATGCACCAACAATGTGGTTGGGTATGAAGCCCTGGTCATAGGTCTCTAAATCTCTCTAAGTTTAGGAGTTAAAATAATGAGTATCTTTGGTGACTCCAAGCTTGTCATCAACCAAGTCAATGGATCTTATCAATGTAAAAATGATGTCTTATTAAATTACAAACAACTCATAGACATAATCTTAGCATCATTCAATCATTACCTTATCCAGTCAGTTCCTTCATCTACCAACAAGTTCACAGACACGATAGCTTTCCTTTATTCCAAAATCCCATCTCCACTTATTGAATATAAATTATTTTTCACCATCCATCACTTTATCACACATTCATATATCATTTTTCATCTCCATACTATTTTTAGTGTGGAGGTATACCCTTCCAACATTTGGTATGATCAAATGTTTAACTACCTTAACCTTAACATTATTCCTCCCAACCTATCAAGGAATGCCCAAAGAGACTTTGTTTAGAGTACCTCTCATTACACCATACTATGGGGAATCCTTTATAAACATGGCTTTTATGGTCTTCTTCTCTGTTCTCTGCATAGTCATGAAGATTCCTTAAGGAGAACCAACATGCAACAACAAACACCTAAAATATTGAGAATTCAATATCAGAGACCTCATCCTTAAGGAGGACCAACATGTAACTGATCTAGAGAAAATCAAAAGGGGAAAATTTGATTTTAATTGGCTTAGACCCTACATCATAACCCATAAGTATGAATTAGGAGATTATCATTTTTCCTCTCTCGAAGGCAAGTCAAAACTTGAGCCTCTCAATGATTCACATCTACATCCTTTCTATTATTAAATAAGGGTTACATTAACCATTTATCTAAATTAAGCTCATCCTTTGGTTTATAAAATTTTCATCTTCACCTTATTCCTCTTGAGGATAATTTGATTATAACATAGAACCATGTTATTATCCATCATAGTTATAGCCTAATCCTAAGCATGGATACCATGTCTCTACCCATGGAATAGTTCTCATGGATACTTTTTGTCTCTAATCATATGGAATCCCATGGTTAGTTGTCTCTCAAACCACTTTCCCTCATCTATCATCAACCTTTTGTGTTAAAAGTTGTGTCTCGATAAAGGTAGACATCTTAACCCAAATAGACTTGTTCATGTCTCAACCTAGCATTTAAAATCAAATTAGGATTCTAAAATCTCATTTGGGTCTATATCTCTAGAATTATAAACTGATCCCAATGACTACCCAACAACTAAATATTAATTAAAAGATAGACTACTCCTTGGAAGCACAACTAAAAAATAAAAACAAATCCAAACTTAGACCACTCCCTTAAAAGATGGATAAGAAAAATTCATCAAAGTAATCATTTGAAACTTCCTACATCGATCAACTTCACCCCTTTTATCAAAAATAAAAAATTAAAAAGGGGGGGCCCTACAATAAAAGTGAGTTATCCCAAAATGGTCACAATCAGCCCTTCATATATATTTAGTAGACTTCTCACATCGATCAGTCTACACTTTGTACTAAGACATAGACTTATCTATTAAGATTATTAGGTCACCTATAAAAGGGGAAAACTAACCCACATCAAGTTACTATATCACCCATTTCCCTTCATATTACCTATCACCTAATTTTCCCTTTATACACTATAAAAATCAAGGGATTTTGAGCTTACTTGACACAAAGCCATCAAGATACCATATTCTCACTCAAAAAATGCTAATGAAAAGTGTTATAAAGGTTTATTTTCATTAATACAATCTAACTTTGGTTTTTTTATATCCTTACCAATAAACACATCATGCATTTCTTACCTTCTCATTATCAGTTCATGAAGACATGCATTTCATGATTCTTTTATGTTTTTTCCAACATTTATTTTGTTACCTATACCAACTTTATGTGTCTTAATTATATACTAATATCACATATCATATCCAAACCTTCAAAAAATCATTTTCATCATAACATTAATCTATATGCCTCACAACATTATGAGCCATATCCCATCTATGCACCTAAACATCAAATGTATCATAAACCACATCATCAAAATAAACAGTCAAAACCATCCTATCTATTATCATGAAAAAACACATCATCCCTCATATATACACAAAACATCACCTAAAACTATCAACATATCAAATTTAAACATTTAATCACAAAAAAAAATTAATTCCTTAGTTTGATCATCCATAATCTATACCTATCAAAACACAAGATAAAACATATTGTCTATTTCACATATCCTCATATATACACATCTCATCTCATAAATAATGGGGAATGAGAATCCTATCATTCATAAACCTTAAAAATCACATCATATACATTCATAAATATCAGAACTCATGAGCTAACCATAATCCACATATCTATAATCCTATCCATAAATCACATCATGTCAGTAAAACCACACAAACCATTTCATCTACCATTTCCCATATACATCATAAGCAATTATCCCTAAGCCATATCATAAATATGAAATAATAACCATGTCATATCTATAAACATTGTCATCATTCTCTTTACTATCAACATCTATACATCAAATAATCTATCTAAACCATAAAGTCACCATGATCTTATATACATAAAATCATCTATCTCATATCCATAATCACATCATGAACAACATCATTCTATGACCAAACTCAAAATCCATCTTTGATCATATATATATCCAATGAATAAAGCATATAAATCTATGAGCAACATTTCTCATAGCATAATCAAATCAGTCATCATATATCCAAAATCATACATACTTAAGCTCATGACATCACTTATAAAAAATGTCATCAAAACATCATAATCATAAGTCCATACATCCTATCCATCATCATAATAAATCATATCTATCACATGAATAAGACGTGAACAACAAAAATCAATCTATATATCCTCTCATAAGCAACAGTCCTCATATCATCATCATAATCATAATACATCAACACATAATAAACCTCATAAACATCTATAAATATTAGAACATAATCATCATGTCATCAATATAATCAAATGTCAACATGTCATTAATATAATCAAATATCATGAATATAATCAAATGTTAATGTTTCTATCTATTTTTTTTATTTTTCCTTAGTGTGAAAAGAAAGAAACTAGTAAAGGGGTTTGTAGAAGAATGCCTGGTTTTCATGCACTCATTGAAATCTAGACTTTATGGGAACTCTTATTTGGCTAGGGAAGAATACCTTTCAGTATTGAACAAGAGTGTTGATGAAGATTTTGATATTGATGTTGTTGAAGTAATTTTGGTATAGTTTCATTGCTTTAAACTTTTCTCCTCCAAGATGAGTGGCCTCCCTCCAAAGTAGAAAACTTGCAACAAGAATGCTTTAACAAAGAACCAACTTAACCATGGGTGAAAGGGGAGGGTCATATTTATAGAATTTATTGTCAAAAAACATGCCAAAGAAGTGAAATAGTGAATTAAGACACCATTTTTTAGGTGGGATCATAAATGATAAAGGGAATAAGGGTGGTGGGATTCCCACCTTGTTGTTTTATCTCTCACCTTGCACATGAGTCCAATTTTGACTGGGAATCATGCGCATGGGATTAAATGAGGCAAAAGGACTTTCCACAAAGATAATTTATCCATTAGCTTAGTAAGCCATGAATTTTGGTACCATTTTCCATGTGGATGCATGAGTGGTCATGCAAGACAAGGGGGTGAGATTCCCACTTAGCTAATAGGTCTCCCACTTGGTTGGTTTGTCTTACAACATGATAAAAATTCCAAAATAGAGTGGGAATCATGCACATGGTCTCATATGGGTCAAAAATAATTTCCACCACTCACTTCTATCTTTTGGATAAGTACCCCATGAATTTTGGCACCATTCTCCATGAATGAGGATAAAAACACATGTTGAATGATGGTCCCATAGGGGAAAATGTGCCATAGTTCAAAGGAGGTCCCCTTTGGTGATTAATGATGTCATTAGGTGCCTTGGAAGAGGTTCTCAAGTGGGGTATGATGTCCCACCTCAAACCACCTCACTTCCAAGTCACGTCACTTTCCATATCACCTTCTATGACACTTCTCATGTCACTTTCCATATTACTTGCCATGTTATCATGAATAGTGACAATAGGTCCCATAGTGAATAGTACTTTTGAATAGTATTGTGTGAATAGGAGAATAGTGATTTGGTTAGGTTAAGAGGGGTTAGTTAAGGATTACAGGTTAAGAGGGGTTAGTTAAGGATTAAGAAGGTTTTTAGGGGTTTTTAAGGGATCTTAAGGCATTCAGTCATCAAAAACTTCAATTATGTAGTTTTCTAGTGTCTACATTTTGCCTTTTTTTATGTAGCTTTGAATTAATAAGCTACAAAATAAAAATAGATTTATTATTCAAAGTTCAGGGTGCCCTAAGTATGTGAGGAGGTGTTCCCCCTTAAACTAAAAGTTGATGAGGTAAAGAAGAATTAGGTGTGGGTTTGATAAGTGGTTGATGGGGAGGCACTAGGTGGTACCACAAGGTAATTGGGTGTTTTAGATGAAAACATGTGCACAAAATGTGACTAAGTGTGATAGCCAAGATCACACATGAACTAAGGTTTCTAATGTTGGTTAATTTAAGTTTGGATCTAGAGGAACATATGTCAAGGGTAACCAATCCACAAAATTAGTCATAGCTAATTGGGTCATGCCTATCAGGTGATCTAGATAGGGTTAGGGTTTTTTATAGGTATTCAAGGTAAGGAGTGTTCTTATGAAACAACTCAAATTATTAGGTCATGTAAAAATGTAACATGGCAAGGTTGGTTGGTGTGGTTAAAATGGCCTAGGTAGGGTCATTACAAAGATATGTAGTAGTTTGGGTCCAAATGGCCAACATCAAGGTGGATGTGGTCAAATGGTTAATTGGTCAAAAAGGGTGGTTGATAGGGGTTTAGGTAGGGGGTGGCTAAGCTAACTCCATATATACTAGGCAAGTGGACACTGCCTACATAATTTTGTGGATGTGATATCTAACAAAACTTTAGGACAAATGTAGTTATATAGTGGAGTTCAAATGAGTTACCCCAATATGACATACCACATGATTAGGTGTGGGTTGATAATTTAGTAATGGTGAGGTGTCATGGTGTACAATGGTGAATAGTCACCATAATAATCCAACATGTGTTAGGAGGACAAGACATGGATCGATAAGGTAGGATAAATAAGTGGGTAAAAAAAGGCTAAGCATCATAAATGTCCTATGATGGAGCTAAGCCAAAAAAGAGGTACCTTTATGAGGAGGTTATGCCTTCTAAAATTATGTGAGGGTATAAGCACAGTGATGGAATCTATCACTATGAGCTAAGTTTTAGGAGATGGGCATTTATCAGGATCTACATGGTTTGTTTGGTAAACGTCATTATCACTATGAGTTGAGTTTTATGGGTAGTAGTGAAGTGATTATTTTTAAAGAATTTCTTTAATGGATAAGTATATTATACAAGGTATAAATTTGGTAGTGTGGTGAGTGATAGAGGATAAACCGTGTGTCACTCAAGAGCTACATGGGTGGGATAAATAGAAGGTATCCATGTCTGCATCCTCTATCCCAATACCATGAAACCAATGACTTTGGGTTTTAATCAGAAGAGGCACTACTAGTAGGGAGCTACGTGGTCTAGGATATTAGTTATATAGTTAGATAAGATGGTCATTCACCTTGGATGGATTATTTATTAGGTGGCACAAAAGAAAAGACTATCATGTTCAAGAAGCATAAGTTTAGGACATGGAATAGTGGGATCAGAGTGACAAGTGTTTGGAATCTATCACCACTATTAATAGTGATAGTTTTGAAGGTGTAACCATTATAGTGGCCCATGGCTAGAAGATAATTTATGTCAACTAGGGCAAAGGTGATAATGACATAAATGACCACTAGGCTCATAAGGATTGCAAGATAACAAAGCAAGCAAAGACATCAAATGTTGATTAGATGTCAAGGACTTAGAAAAGACATTGTGATGATGTGTAATGAATTTGTTGAGATGACTAGTTAGATAGAGGGCTATGTGTCTATACAAAAAGGTAAGTAGACATGACCATTTTTAAGTGGGAATACTGATTAAGGGAATCAATGATGTCATAATATCCTCCCAATTGATGGAACAGATAATCATATTGGTGATGAATAATAGTCAAGTTTTCTATTTAAATAATCATGTTATGAATGATATCTCATCATGAAGTCATTTGGTTTTACAAGTTGTTGATAGTGTAGGGAACTACATAAGGGTGAAGATGGTAAAAAATGAGAGTAATGGTGGAGACAATCAAGAACCCCCATGACCTAAAATAATCAATATGGTGAATGTACGTATCTACTAGATACTACAACATGTAATGGAGATAATGTAAGTAATATTAAACTAATAGCAACATGAAAGTCACCCATGATCTAATCTTGAGCCTAAACTCTTACCTCCTTAGCAATGAATAAGGTGATAACTTTATTGCACAAGATGTATGGCTAGAGAACATGATCATCAACTTGTTTATGGAGGGAACCCTCACTATCATAGGGGATGTGCATTAGGTAAATAAGAGGTGACACCTATGTAAGAAGAATAATTAGAGCAAAGGGATGTAATGGATACAATATTCAAGTAGGTTTAAATACCTAGAGAATAATATGATGTTCACCTTATGGGGATGAATATGGAAGAGGAGAATAGAGTACGCCCTTTAATGGCTACTAATAAAGGCAATGTTATGGATGCCATTTTAGGGAGTAATCAAGTAGAAGGATAGTTGAACATAAATATAGAGTCACCAAATAATCAACCTAATTATTAGGTAGGAAAATAATGTATGTAGATGTCCTAGGTGAGGTGTGTATAGTCTGATAACTTTGTATGTACCATGTGACTCCTCACACCCTAAATAAAATATTGTATAGTTTGTTGTAAACATGTACAAAATTTGTTGGATGTCATTGTTTGAATTTTATTATGCTTAGGGTTATGTGGGTACTCATGAGTGTTATGGTTATATTTGTTTTAATCTCTCTTAAGGTAAAGTAGATGAGGTAAGGCAAAGAACAACACTAGAATGGTAAAGTGACAAATATAATCAAGAGACAAATGTTGTAATGAAAATATAAACTTAAGCACATTAGGATAAGAAGAGGGCATGATGTTTCTTCTATAACAAGGACTAAAAATAGACTTGAAGTAGGATTGGCTTAATAAACATAATCCCTATGAATGCATTGTATGAGGATGCTTTAAAGGATAAAAAAGGTGTCTTAATCATACTATGTTAAGTACACTCAAAATGTGTAGAGGGTTTAAAGTTTGAAGAGGTGATGGATAGGGAAAAAGGATTAGTTGGAGAGGGACAAAAGGAGGACACATGCTTAAAAAATAAAGACATTTAAGGAAGAAATGTATGTCTTGAATTAACTAACCTAACAAGATTTCATGCATTAAATCAAGAGATTAGAGGACACAAGGAAGAAAACATGTATATGCACATATAGGCAATGAGATTGGTGACCTCACTCTAATGAGTGAGAAGCTAGAGTGCTAATGGGAAAAAATAAAGGATATCCAACAAGGGATGAGGTGAAGGTAGACTAGGAGATGGATGAATAGATAGCTAGAAGAGACAATGAGGTCATAGATAAAGATGAAGATGGAGAAGGATGGAGGGAACCAAACATGGATATGGAGGAAAAAAGGAATGTTGGGAAGAATAAGAGATTTCATCAAAAGAGACAAGAAAAATGAAATGAAATGGAGAAAAGAGAATAAAAATAAAATGTAGAAGATGGGGGTTTGAGGAATGTACTAAAAATTGATAGATTGCAGAATTGAAAAGGATGGGGAGAGAATTTTAATAATGATGAAGGGTAAGGGAGGATGAGAAATATGATAGGTCATGATAGAATTGAAAAGAGGTCTAAAAGAGACCAAAGAGAAAATAGTTTGGCGATGAGAATGAAAAATAAGGAAACACGTGGAAGAAAAGGAAACAAGAGTAAAAAGGAGTGAAATGAGGACACAATAAATATGACAAGAAAGTGAAGAAGTAGGTGATGACATGACCAAGTAAGCATGGATGATGATATGCAAGGAGAAGAACAACAAATAAAACTAGATGGTGGTTTTATAGATGAGAATAGTATGTAAAATGGGAAAGGAGTTAATAAAAATGAGGGGAAGTGAAGGATGGGTGAATAAGATGCTAAAGAAATAAGGTATGTGTTAATCAACTTGTTAGAATAGATTGACAAGTTTAATGGGTGATTATAAGAGATTTACAAGCCAAAAATTCGTGAGGTGGTGAAGAAATAAGGGAACATAATGAAAGGGCATGAGATGAAAATAAGGGATGAAGATCAGATATGATAAGAAGGAAAAGGAACAATTGAAGTAGGAATATAAAGCATGGACACTTACATAGATGCAAAATATAAGTGAGTATTAGATGAAAAGAGGAAAATGGGAATGTAAAGTATAAAAGGGTAGAACTAATAATAATAATAATAATAATAATAATAATAATAATAATAATAATAATAATAATAATAATAATAATAATAATAATAATAATAATAATAATAAAAGGGCAATTATGGAAGGCTTCTCAAAGGATAAAGACCTAGTTAGAAGCTAGTTATGGAGAAAAAAATGGAAAAGTTGGGAAAAGTGGAAAATTAATAGAGAGTGGTGGCACACATAATAAAAAATGGGATTCTAGAAGAAACAAAATAAATATAAATCATGATAGATTGAAAACATGGGAAATGGGGAAATAATAATTGAGAATTGGAATGAAGATAGTTTAGAAGTAGTGGAAGATTAGTAAGAAGTTTGTTTAGAAGTAGAGAAAGAGTAGTAATAAGGTGGTATCAAATAAGAGAAGGAGCTAAAAGTGTCCATCAGTGTGAAAGGGAACAAGACAATATAGAATTGATAAGGAAAAGAGATTCAGGAAGAGGGTATGACATGTTACCAAGGGAAAGGGGAAAGGATGAGGATGGTGGAAGAATACAAAGGGGATAAAGGGTATGATTGGTAAGAAGTGGAAAGAGGGACAAAAAACATGAAAAGTGAATGGGGGAGTAAGACACAAAGCATGCACAAGGAAAAGTGATGGGGAGGCCAACAAAGTAGATTAGGTGGTGGATTTATGGGAGATAAGAGGGGCTAATGAGGAAGGCTATCAATTATTTTGACAAAAGAGATTGAAAATTTGAAGGGAGGGAGGTGGTGAAGAGATAGGTAGAGAAGTGGAGGAAAAGATATTAGGTGAGAAGGGAAAATAAAGGATGTGCCTAAGTTGACCTTAGTAACTGAGCACTACCTACATAGTCAAAAATACCTTAGGCCAATGTAGTTCTCCCAATAATGGGGGAAAAATAAAGAAAAAATATTAGATGATGTTAAAATACAAGGATGTTTGGAAGAATCCAAAGCTTACCTGACATAAGACACCCTAAGTAAGAGGTTGATGTTATCAATGGAAAATAATGAGAATAAAATGGGGAGGGTAATTAGTTGTTAGTGGCTGAACTACCCTTAGATGTCAACTAATACCTACATAGTTCATAGACATCATGATAATGTAGTTCAAAAAGGTTTGGAGAATGGTGCTAAAATTGGTTGCCCCAATTTGATGGACCAAATGATCTAGTTTTGTTGAAGGTTTGTGCATAAAGGGTGTGCATCAAAAATGGGTTGAGGTTATAGAGAAAGGTATCTCCAAAACGTGGGTTGATTGATTATAAATAAGGATTTGATGTTAATATTATTCTAATGTTATTTATGGTTAGGCTTATGATGATTTCATGGATGATGGTGGTGGCACATAAGTAGGTTAGATAACCATACTAGATGAAAAATGTGAGACATGGGTCTAATATAATGCATGACTCAATCATAAGAGAATAAGAAATGAGGTATAATTTCTATTTGTTGACAAGGACAAAACAAAAAAATACCCAAATTTGGACTAGATTAAGGAACATAAGCCTTTTGAATGCTTTGCATTAGCATGCATTGGTTGATAAAACAAGTTTGTTTATCACAATACATTAAGTAATCTCTAAATCCCCTGATTTATAGATAGTATAAAGGGAATATGGGTGATAGGTGGTGTGAAGGATAAAGGGTAATATGTATGGTAACCTTATGTGGGTAATTTTTCCCCTTAGATAGGTGACCTAAGAAAAATAATAGATAATTCCATGTCATATGCTAGATGTAGACTGATCAATGTGGGAAGTCTACATGTGAAAGTTGATTGTGGTGTCTATCTTATTATGTTGTTTGAAAGCTGATTGTGGCTTTGATTGTGATAGTGGGTCTTTTGTTTTATTGTTGTATATGGGAAGTTGATTGATGTGGGAAACTTCCAATGAATTTCTCTTCTTTTCACAAAGTTAACTTAGCCATCCTTTAAGGGAGTGGTCTAAGTTTAATGGTTTTGTTTAATGTTCTTGATAGTTGTCCTTCAAGGGAGTAATCTACCTTATATATGGTAGTTTTTTTTTTTTTTTTTATGAAGATATCCTTCAATGGAGTAGTTTATAATGCTTAATATATTGACCCAAGTGATACTTTGGTATCCAAATTATCTTTGGATGTGATGTGTTTAAAAATAGACAAGTCTAATTAAGTTCATAGGTTTACCATTATGAGGGAAAAACTTTAACACAAGAAGGTTAATGGTATATGAAAGGAGGTGGTTTGAGATACAATGACCATGAGATTCCATCTTTCTAGAGATGAAAAGCATCCATGAGAACCATGCTATGGGTAGAGACGTGGTACCCATATTTAGGATTAGGCTATGACTGTGACGGTTAATCACATGGTTCTATGTTATAATCAACTGTCCTTAAAAAGAGAGGAGGAAAATGGGTGAAGGTGAAAATATCATTAATCAAGGGATGAATTAAGTTAGATAAAAGTGATCATGATCCTTTTTTAACATAAGAATGAATGCAGATGAAAAACATTGAGAGGCTCAGGTTCTGGTTTGCCTTCAAGAGAGGACAAATGATAAGCTCTGGATCCATACTTATGGGTAATGATGTAAGGTCCAAGCTAATTGAAAGCAAACTTTCCTCATTTACTTTTCTCCATATTGGTAACATGTTGGTTTTCCTTTAGGATGAGGTTTTTGATATTGAAGTCCCATACTTTCAAGTGCTTGTTATAAGCAATCTTGATGCCTTCTTGATAGATATGGAGGTGGTTAAGCACTGCGAGATGATGTTCATTAAGTAGCTCAAGCTAAGATAAATAGTGTTGATGATAATATTATTTATAAATAATATCTTTAAAAGTTATGTAAAGAGAGGTAATTTGGACTTCAAGAGGTAGGACTGTCTCTACTCTAAAGACTAAAGGCAAAGGGGTATCACCCCTAGAGGTTTAAATGCTAGCACGATAGGCCCATAAGTTGAATGAGATGTGCAAGTGCCAATCCTGACCTAAAGCACTGCCAACTTTGGTTAACATTTTGTTAAGGATTTTGTTAGAGGCTTCTACCTATCTATTTGCTCGTGGACAATAAGGTGAGGGAAATATTAAGTTGATACCAAATACATCATATAGACCTTGGACTTGTTTATTTTTGAAAGATTTGACATTATTAGTGATGATTTTATGAGGAAAAACAAAATGGTAGATGATATGATGGCTGATAAAGTCAACAATCTTCTCCACTTTGGTTGAGATAAGAGGAATAGCTTCCACACATTTGATGAAGTATTCATTGGTTGTGATGATGGAGCTATGAAATTAAAAATAATGGGGGTTTATTTCCCTAATGAGATTGAGCCCCCATTGTGAGAAAGGCCAAAATCCCTTAGATACTTGGAGGCTATTAGTTGGTGCATTATGTAAATTAGTGTGTTGTTGGCATTTAACACACTTTTTTACATAATAAAAAGAGTCTTGGATGAGGGTGGTCTAATAGTAGCCAAGGTGAAGGATACATTTAGTGACTACTAGACCACTAAAGTGTCCCCCATAGATCCCATCATGCATTTCCCTAATGGCATTAGAAGCTTCATGGATACATAGGCAACAAAGAAGGAGACCATCAAAACCATGTTTTTAAAGGATTTCCCCTAGTATGGTGCAGTGAGAGGTACTCTGAACAAAGGTTCTTTGGGAATTCTTAGAGAGGTTCTAAGGAATAATGCCTAAGTTGAGGTAGTTAAAAGTTTGGTCATACCAAATATTGGATGGGGATTCCTCAACATTGAAAGTGGTAGGGGGTCAAATTGGTTATAAGAGGGTGTGGTAAAATGATGAATGGTGATAAATATTTTGGAATTGGAATGTTGAGAAGGGATCTAGGAAGTGAGTCAAACCATTGTGTTGGCAAATTTGTTGGTAGATTGGGGAATAGATTGGACCAGGTAACATTTGAATGATGCTAAGAGTTTATCAACTAAAATTTTGTATGTTTGTGAGACATCATTCTTACATTGATAAGAGCCATTGATCTAGTTGACCATAAGTTGGGAATCACCAAATACATTGATTATATTAATTCCTAAGGCTAGAGCAGTTTAGAGACTTATGACTAGAGATTCATACTCAACCATAATGTTAGTGCATTCAAAATCAAGTTTGAAGGATAGAGGAAAGGGTTCCCTATCAAAGGGGATAAGGATAATACCAGCCCCCCCACCATGTTGACACTTATTCACATAGAAGAACATAATCATTTGGTTGGTTATGTCCTTTTGGGAAATAGTAGTGATGGATTCATCTAAAAATTCAAGAGGAGGATGTTAGTGATCTATCAAAGGTGATTCAACTAATTGGTCAGTAATGACTTGCCCTTTAATGGACTTTTGCTGAAGGAACTCAAGATCAAACTTTTTTAAGAGCTTAAGTCATTTATCCATACATTGGATTTGGTATGGCTTGGAATGAATGTACTTGAATGGGTCGGTGTTGGTTATGACATAGGTTTTATGGTTAAGAAGGCAGTGGCAATGTTTGGTGGCAATGAAAGTCAAGGCTAGGTAGAGTTTCTTAGTATGGGTATATCAAGTCTCATATTCTATAAGCATATGGTTAATGTAGTATATAGCTTATTTTCTATGTTGTTCATCTTGAAGATCCAACATTACCCCTAGAGAGTGGTCAGTGGTAGAGAAATATAGGTAAAATGGGTGGTCATCCTTAGGAGGGATGAGGATAGGTGGTGACAAAAGGCACTGCTTGAGCGATTCAAAGGCCTTTTGACAATTTTTATTCCATTTGAAAGAGACATCCTTTTTTAGAAGGAAATGGAAAGGTGGGCATCAATCTGGAAGCTAGGAAATAAAATGGCGAATGGATTGAAGCTTTCCCTATAGGCTACAGAGTTGCTTAAAGTTGGTAGGAGGGGGAATATCTAAGATTACTTTGACCTTGGTAAGATCTACTTTGATTCCTTGAAGAGAAACAATAAATCTAATAAGTTTTCCTAAAAGGACCCCAAAAACACATTTCTTGGGGTTGAATCTAACATGGAAATGGATTAAGCATTTGAAGATAATATCAATAAATTTCAAATAATCTTGGTGATATTTAAATTTTCTCAATAGATCATCAACATATTCCTCCATGATGGTGTGGATGAGGTCATGGAATATGTAGGCCATGGTTCATTGGTAAGCTGCATCAGTAGCCTTTAACCCAAAAATCATGACTCTATAGTAAAAACTTCCCCAAAGGGTGGTAAAGGTAGTTTTATGCTGATCTTTAAGAGTAATCAAGATCTGATTGTAACCCAAAAACTCATTCATGAGAGATAACATCTCGTGGTTGGTTGTAAGATTAACAAGCTGGTCTATAATAGGTAAAGGAAAGTTATCCTTAGGGTAGGTGAGGTTAAGGTCATGAAAGTCCACACAAGTGGGTAGACCCTTAGTGGTTTTGGTGATAGGTATGGTATTTGAGACCCATTTGGGGTAGTCAATGGGTTGAATGAAATTTATATATAGGAGATGATAAATCTATTCTTTAATAAGAAGGGTTATGCGAGGATACATACATCAAAGTTTTTATTTAATAGGCTTGGCATCACAATGTGTGACTATGTTATGGGTAGCAATGGTGGGTTCAATCTTAGGAATATCTTATAAGACCAAGTGAATCTTATGCTATGGTCTTGGAGGAAAGAGAAGTCTCAAAGTTCTTTGGCATTCAGTAATTGGCCCAATTTGACAATGTGGGGGGTATCCATAGAGCCCAAGTTGATATCTGTAGTGGATTAATTCAACATGATTGAGGATTTATGGATTGAATAATTTGGGGCACCAAGGAAGGTGAGAATAGAATCATCATCTTGATTTTGGATGGTGTTGATGGTAGGAGAATCATTTTCTACCATTTCAAGATGGATGAGAGGAAGGATTTGAATTTGGGCATCCTTTTGATAAGTTAAAGGGCCTAAACTAGTGGTGTTGATAAAAAAAATTGGGAGGAATGATATCAAAATATTTAGACTTAGAAGGAGGTTGGGTTGGTGAGGAGGGGATGTCTTCCTTGATGGTGTTAATAGGTTTGGGTGAATTGGTGGGTTCTTCAGGTGGTACAAACCCAAGGCCAAATGACTCATGACATTTTTGTGTTTTGATTAAAGGTAATGTTTCTAACTAGTTTTTCACTTTTCCACATTCAAAAGATGAAAGAAACTAATGGAAATGGTTTAGGGTTTATACGTACTTGGATGAAGTTTGCACACCATTATCCAAACATTGTAGGGACTCCTCTTTGGTTGTGGAGGATGACACCTGTAGAATAAAGAGACTTAAACAAGGAGATTGTTAGATGGATATAAGGTGGACTGCCAAGCAAAAGCTTGGTCCCAGAAGTGCAAAGACTTCCTTGTGGGATTACAGTCCACTATTGATAAAAAAGAATGTCAGATAAAGATAATAATGATAGACTAAGCTAGAGAAATACAAATAATGCGTACCTATTGTTTGCTGTCAGTCTGCCACAGTCACTGATGTCAGTTAGTCTGTCGGCATCAGTTGATTAAGGTTGCCAACGTCGGTTAGTCTTGTCGACATCGGTAGGGGAAATGTGCCTAGAGGCCAGCATCGATCGGGGAAATGGCCTTAGATGGGTTTTGGATGGGTCTCTGGTCAATGAAATGGTCTATGGAATGGTAAAAGGGTCTGAGAGTTTGTGCAGGGTTTGTGTTGGGTTTGTAGGGTAGAGAGTGTGGTTGAAAAAGGGATAAGGATGTGGGGAAGGCTTTTCAGCCTTTCTAAGAAGAAGTCAAGTCTGGTCTGGTTGATGGCCGAGTATGGTTCATATCACTTAGAAGTAGCAAATGGGCACTGATTATCAAAGCATTCTGAAATACTGAGATGAAACAAAAGAAGAATACTTACCTCTTGCCTACTAAAGAAGAAGTGTAGGAGACCTATTTTTGATGTTGTTGATGTAGAAGACTACCTGCAGAGTGGAGTGACTGATGTAGAGTACCTGTACCCTGTGATTCTTGCTATGTAATTGGGAGAGAGGGAGTGAGAGAGGTCAGAGATTGGGCGCAAGAGGATTTTTTGCATTCAGGGGAAGAGGATCCATTGATTTGGCCTACAAGTTGGTTTTAAGCAACTGACGTCAGTGATCCCATCAGTGTCAGCTGACTGTAACTGACGTTGGCAGCTAGAATAATGGAAAAAGGGCTAAAATTAGCCTTTTGCTCGTTCGTCCAATTGCCAGGGTCAATTGGTCATGGGAAAACAGTCAAAGGCGGGTTAAATGAGCACGAGAGGATAGTGGAAGGGATGAAATGGGGTCTAGGCATTTAAGATTTGGCATGGGGTGAGGGATGGCATCCAAGGAGAGGTATCCAAGGAGGGGTGAGGTGTCAAAGGGGATCTATTAATTTAAAATAGTCAATTTATTTTAAATTAATAATTTGAGTGGGTTAGAAATGTTTGGAAGTGAACCAAGGGGACCAAGGGGAGAAGATGACCAAGGGTTAGACACGATTTCAGTGTCTACATTTGCCCCTTTTTGTCTTGTTGGTTTTTCTTAACAAATTGCAAGACAAAAACATGAGTAAATTGCCCCAGGTATAGGATAAGGTCATTTTTGTCTTATTGGTTGTTCTGATGAACTACAAGACAAAAACAAGTGTTGATTGCCCCAATCATGGGATGAGGTATTCCCCCTCAAAGTGGGAGTTGAGGGAAGGGAACCTGATATCGAGTGTCAATTTGATAGATAGTGGATTGATGGATATGGTGAAGATGGAGTGTGAATGCTGCAATAGTTGAGATTGTGCACATACCACTTCACGAGATGGTTAGGTCAAATTATTGTAGGTCAAGGTTGAGGAGTGCCAAAATCGAAATAACCAAGCCCCAGCATTTAGTCATAGCTGATTGGGTTATTCGATCCAAGCTGTAGCTCCAATGGTCATCGTGTTCCAAGTATCTCGGGCTCAAGAAGTGCTCTTGGAAAATATGAAAAAGTCACAAGTAGTGTGGATCAACTTGCTCACAATCCTATACTTGTGAGGGTCGAAACATGGGTTGTAAATAATTTTGCTAACCATTCGTGAGGTAGCATACATGCAAAAACAACCAAGGCAACGTTGTCTTAGAAGTGGTCATGGTTGGAGGAGATAGTCACGATCTCCAAGGTCATTGGTCAAGTTGAGGCTGAGATAGATAGTCCATTAGATGGATGGATAAAGGAATGGCCGAGCTAACCTTAGAAGACCCCATGTCAACTGAGTGCTGCCTACATAGCCCCAGTTGTTAGGGCCTCATGCTGATGTAGTTCTCCCTAAAAGGGAGGAAGAGGGTCAGTTATGGATGAGGTCAAGTCATGGTTAAGAGGTAATATGGTTTGTCCATCAGATAGATGAAAAAATAGATGTGGTTGAGTTAGCCCCAAAAGACATCATGTTAGTTGAGTGCTGCCTACATAGCCCTTATTGGAAGGGCCTCAGACCAATGTAGTTCAGGCAAAGAGGCAAAGTGGTTGATGGTTGGTTTTGGTCATGATAAATGATGAGGGTAAGATGGTTTATCCATCAGATAGATGAATAAATGGATGTGGCTGAGATAACCCTAGAAGATGTCATGTCATCTAAGTGTTGCCTACATAGCCCCAGTCGTTAGGGCCTTAGACCAATGTAGTTCAGGCTGGTTGAGAGGCAAAATAGTTGATGATTGGTTTGGACCAGGTTAAAGATGAAATGATTTGTCCATCAAGTAGATGAACAAATGGATGTGGTCGAGCTAACCCCAGAAGATGTCATGTCATTTGAGTGCTACTTACATAGCTCATGTTGGAAGGGCCTCAGACCAATGTAGTTTAAGCTAGAAGTTAAAGTGGTTGATGATTGGTTTGGACTAGGTAAAGTCATGGTCAAAGGTGAAATGGTTTGTCCATCAGGTAGATGAACAAACGAATCTGGTTGAGCTAACCCCAGAAGATGTCATGTCAACTGAGTGCTACCTACATACCCCCTATTTGTTAGGGGCCTCAGACCAATGTAGTTCAGACTAAGAGTCGAAGTCGGTTTGATAGGTGGTTTGATCATGATAAATAATGAGGGTAAGATGATGTTACAGCCTTTTCCATATTGTGATGGTGTATTCTGTAACATTGGTTGAGTGGTCTTTCATCCTTAGAAATTTTCCATATTAGTGATGGATGTATGCTAAAAATGAATTGAGTATGTTTATGCTTCAACAAGTAATGGTTTATGCTTAGCATAAATTGTGTGGTTGACAGTTTCCATGTGTATTAGTTTCCATAGAAACTGGTGTGAATAGGCTATGAGAACATTTTGTGGTCTAAAGAAAGTTTCATTGATTTGGTTTGGTTGGCAAATGATTTGGTTGAATGTGACCAAAGTGAATAGGAAGTGAAAGGCATTGTGCCCTTTCATTGACATGGACCATAGTGATAGCATAGGTAGGGGGCTTGTTTAGAAACAAAATCCCCATTCATGCATTACATCATTGACCATTAGTTGTGTTAGAGAAGTAAGTGAATCACTTTGACATTAAAATGAGATCAAAATCCCTAGAGTAGGTGATGTGATATATGAGGAGAGGGTAACCCTTCTTAGTATGGATAACTTTGCCCCTTTTTATAGGAGACCCAGAAAATGACTACAAGTCAAGTCCATGACCCTTTTTTTTTTGAGCAGACTGATCAATGCGGGAAGTCTACATAGAGATATCATTTGGTTTTGTGGTCATTTGTGAAGTTGATCGATGTGAGAAGCTTCTAAGAGAGTGCCATTTCTAGCAAGAGTTTAGTCATATCCATCCTTTGAGGGAGTGGTCTATATTTTGCTTTATATATATTTGAGGGCTTTGAATAGTTGTCCTTCCAAGGAGCAGTCTATTAGCTACAACGATGATAGTATAGCTATCCTTAAAGGGAGTAGTCTGCCTTTAGAGTTTGTGACCTTTTGATATGTTGACATCTTAATTTATTTTTGACAGAATTTTGAGTCATGGACAAGACTATAGAAGTTGAAGGGCTCCCTTTTATTAGGACAAAGCATTCATACTTTATAAAAGGGTTACATAGGGTTTGTTTTAGGGAAATAGGGTTGAAAGGAATGAGGATTAAGAGGACCGGGATTGCTCAAGGGATGAGCTCAAGTTAAATGTCAAGTGAACAAGTACTCGACTAATAGTAGAATGGTCACAGATGCAAGGCATGAAAAGGCTCAAGTTCTGGTCGACCTTCAAGAGAAGACAGACGATAAGTCCCTAAACCATACCTATGCATGATGATGTAAGGTCTGAGCCAATTAGGAGCAAACTTACCTCATTTGCTTCTTTCCAAATTAGGCATGTGTTAAAGATGATTAAGAAGTTGGTTGATGTTTGGTTGATTGATGTTTGGTCAGTGTTGGTCAATGTTTGGTCATTGTTGGCTTGGTTGATGTTTGGTTGAGGCTTGGTCGAGGCTTGGTGGAGGCTTGGTCGAGGCTTGGTCGATGCTTGGTCGAGGCTTGGTCAAGGCCGGTTGATATTTGGTCAATGTTTGGTTGAGGCTTGGTCGAGGTTGATTGATATTTGGTCAATGTTTGGTTGAAGTTGGTTGAGGTCATGATTAAAAGGTTGGTTGATCTTTGGTCAAGGTTTGGTCGAGGTTTGGTCAAGGGTAGTTGATGTTGGTTGAGGTCATGATTGATGTTTGGTTGATTGCTTGGTTGATGTTTGGTTGAGGCTTAGTTGATGCTTGGTCGAGGCTTGGTTGATGCTTGGTTGATGTCACTTGATGTTAGTTGATACTTGGTTATTTGATGTTTGATGTTTGGTCAAGGTTATGATAGTCGGGATAAGGTCAAATTCCCCCAGTTGTTATGGAGAATGTTTGATAGATTTAGTTTGAGAGGGTGAGATCCTGATCTACCAGGTTAGAGGCAGGAATCTCAAAATCACAGATGGTGACAAAGGAAATGGTTGGTAATGATTTGATTAAAGTGGCTAATGGTTGGGGGTCATCAGGCTGGACCTCTATCAATTGTAAGGCTTGGATCAAAGTTTGATGATGTTGTGGAGATTTTTGTATGAGATCATATAAAGACATCTTCACAGGGGTCATGTGGTGAGGTTGTTTCACCTTAGAGTCCGGGATTGTCTTTGAGGATGCTGGTCGAGATGTGCCCAAGACAGTAATCTTGGGTTTTGGTTGTGGTGATGGCTTGGTAGATGGGGATGTCCAAGGGATAGAAACATGTCTTTTCCCTTTATCCTTTTGGGTCAGTGGGCTAGTGGTCACATTGACTGTGTTGATTTTGAATAATGGGGTTAAAGGCGGTAGAGGGACCATAGTCTTGCATTGGGCTCCTGATTTAGGTGATGATGTTTGTGAGGCATGTGATGGTGTCAAAGATTTGGAAAAGGGGTAGTCAAGAGGATCCTTGATGAGAAGGGTATCCTTTTTTCGGTGTTGACGAATGACAGCTTTAAGAGCGCAACAATGCTCAGTGTCATGTCTCGGTGTGCAATGATAGTGACAAAATTTAGTGTTGTCAAACCAAGATGGTCTTGATCCGAGAGTTGATGAGTGTGAAGGTGAGGAGGTATGGGAAGTATGGGATGATGTTGAAGGTTTGTTGATAATATGGTCAAGAAGAAGGGTGTCTTTCTCCAAGCATTGGCGAATGACAACCTTGAGGGCACAACAATGCTCAGTATCATGCCCAGGTGTGCGATGATACACACAAACTGTAGTGTCATCGAACCAGGGTAGTTTTGGTCTGAGAGTTTGGTATGATTTAAGAGGTGGAAGATTGATGTGAGAAGACTGCAACAATTGTCGTAACAGCAAGGCATAAGAACCTGCCAGTGGGTTTGCGTGTTTTGTTGTAGTAGGGGTTGATGAATTTTGTTTTGGAGGCATAGGAGGCATTCGTCATTTTGGAGGAAATATATGTTTAATGGGTAAAGGGGATAATGGAGGCAATTTGCCTCTATGAGGTGTTAGAGTAGGAAGCACTCCTATTAAGGTGGATGGATGTGGGCCCAAAATAGAGGGCAATGATGAAGGTGGGGGAAGAATTCTCTGGTGTGGTTTAGTGGCCTTCTTTGGTTTGGTTTGAGGACCACTATTGTGTGAGGCAAGATTAGATATGGGGAAAACACCAAGAGATTTAATCTCTTTTGGCATGGTGGATGCCTGCGTGGGTTTGGGTTCAGATGTGGATGGAGGTGAGTGAGATGTAGCGATCTCAGGCAAAAGGCAAGAGAAAACTGTCATTGAGTCTTCCTCGGTTGAAGTGGGTGAAGAGATAGGTTCTTCTCTTGGTGGAGAAGGAATTGGAGAATGTGGCTCCTCAAGAGGGTAGAGGGTAGGGATGATGGTGCCTTCTATTTGTGGTTGAGGAGTAGGAAGGGTATGGTCCTCCATTGGTAGGAGGAAGGATGAAGGTGGGGCTAATGGCATGGTCGAAGTGTCCTCCAATATAGGAGAGGTTGATGGAAAACTAATAGGAGAAGAAGGTTATTCTACCTATGATGGATGAATAGGAGAAGAAATCTCTTCTACCTATGGAGGAGGTTGGTCAGGGACAAGAGGCGAGACCATGTTGACCGTGCGTATATCATGCTCTTGGGATTTATTGGTCATGGTCTGCATGTTGTTTTGGCTAGGGGGATGGTTAGGAAAATATTTTTTGAAGATATTGATGTTTTGGTTGGGTGGCATGTTCGGGTTATCCAAAACAAGATCTCCCTTATCTATCATTTCTTGGACAATGTTCTTGAAGGTTCGGCAGTTGTTTATGTCATGGCATTGGACACAGTGATAGTGACAGAAGTCATTTTCCCTATACCATGTAGGGATGGCTTTTGAAGGGTCAAATTGAGGTGGTCAAATTGGAGGGAGATTGAGGACCCCTGCTTGATGAGTTTTTCCAACATGAAAGCGTATGATTCTCCTAGTGGAGTGTGTTTACGCTGTATGTACCGTTGTTGGAATTATTTTGTGATGCTTTGTGATGTTGAAGGTTAAGGTTGGTCGGTCATTGTCAAGGATGGTGATCTAACGACCATAATGTTTGCCACTCCTTTGGACTTGGAGTGGGAAGAAGAAGGTTTGGAAGAAGAAGGGTCATCATTTTTTGCATTGGTATTACGCAATTTGACCCTATTTTCTTTAATATCACAGAGTTCAAGCTTTCGAGCCATGGTGAAAGCTTCGTCAAAAGTGCAAAATGTTTGAACCCGCAAGGTGGATGAGATGTGTGTGGCACATGCTTAAGAGAAGAGATTAATGAGCTTGAGTTGAGGTAAAGGGAAGGAGAGTTGGTTGATTAGGCCTCTCCAACGGGCGACAAAATTGGCTATTGATTCATCTTCAAACTATCTGATAGAGTATAGGTCCATGATTGAGACCTTTTTGGTGATATTAATAGAAAAATGGTCAAGGAAAAGTTGGGCTAGCTGGGTGAATAAAAAGATAGAGTGACTGGTGAGAGAGCTGTACCAGTCAAGGGTAGCACCAAAAAGTGACATAGGGAATGTGTGTAGTAGTAATGCATCATCATGTGCTATCAGGTAACAAGCATGTCTGAATGCTCGTAGATGCTGCTATGGGTCTTCCTTACTCTAGAAGTGAGTAAACTTAAGAAGTTCCCACTGACTGGGATACGACTAGATTGGGACGGAGGGATGGATGGGTTCATTGCAAATTTGGTCATATGAAAGGACATTGCTTAAACCAGAAATGAAATCCTCAAGATTAGAAATTTTGTCCATCAGCATCTTGATGAGATCGGCTGACAGATTGGTAGATGGGGTGCCCCCTAGGTTGTAAGGTGCTTGGAATGTGCTAGAAGAGGCATATGACGTAGTCAGTTACACTTGTATAGGTGCAACATATTGATAACTAGTCATTGGGATAGATGTGGAAGCCAGGGGTGGTTGTGCCATGGAGTTGAAGGGCACAAATTGAATAGGGGCCAGCATAGGTGGTTGAGGGGTGGCAACACTTGTTGAAGGGTAGGTAGTTACTCTTGTGTTGATGGATGCAAGAGTAGGTAGGATGGAGACAACTAGGTTTTGGAAAGGGGTAGAGGTTTGTTGAATAGTCTATGGTTGATGGGGGTACGAAGCCCCAATAGAAGTGGGCCCAGAGATAAAAGGAGAATCCACACTTAGAATATTAGTCATGGTTGGGTTGATGGTCAAAGTAAAGGCCAGAGTGGTCATGGGTTGGGTAGCAGACGCTATCGATATTGTTGTTGCTTCAGTTAAGGGGGTTGGCATCCCATAGACTGGGTTGCCTAAAGAGTCTTGTGTTTGGCTTCTCATGAGATAATGTTGAAGGGCCTTGACATTAAGGTCAAGGAACCTTTCGAAGTCTTGATCCCCTTTGGGAATAATAGATGGTCGAGTTAGGGTTGGTCAAGGAGGAGTTTATTCAGTCTCTGAATGATACTCCATTAGAGGACTGGTTATGGAAGGTGAAGGCAGAAGTGGTTGTTGCCTTGCATGGTCAAGAAGAGTTCTGGTTTGACTACGTGTCAAAACCATTCAAGGCAAAAAGGGTCAAGTTCTAGAAACTGTGTTTTTTTAGTTTTAGAAACTCATAATGGGTGTTGGACAGTAAGAAAGTTGGGTTTTAAGCTTGCTGTTTGAGAAGAAAAGTGACTAACGTCGGTAGAAAAATTGATGTCGGTGAAATAGATTACCGATGTCGGTCAGATAATCAATGCCAGTGAAGATAGTTGTCGACGTCGATGGAAAAACTGATGTCGATTACTGTGTTTTTCTAGAAACTTAGAGAATTTGAAAGTTTTTGGAAAAAAAGAAGAAAACATCCTCACTAGCTCAAAAAACTAGATAGAAACAAAAAAATAGATGAAGACAGGCAGATCCTAAACGTTAAATCCTAAGAATAAACTTTTAGAATCATGTTGGCTTATGCCTTAGAGTGTGTTTGAGAAGTTGGCTTTTAGAATAGGTCTTAGAAGAAGCGATCTAAGGTTGGTTTCATGTTAGTTTTGGTGCTCAAGAATCTATGTTAGGTTTTGTACATGGCCTAGTGCTAAGGAGTAAGCTCCCCCCACTTCACGATCCTAGTGATAAGCTGGTCTCACCTAGCCAGTATATACTTCCCCTAGATTTTATCCTTTGCCAGAGAACAGAGTGGGCTCTCCCCTTGGTGGTGAAGTCCAAGTGGGATTACCGAGAAGGGTAAGGTATCCGCTAGGTGATGAAATCCTAGTCGGGCCTTGTCTCAGGTGTGTTAAGATGTTTGATTTTGTGCAAGTGGTTTGGTCGTGTAACATGAGTGTGCTACGATTAATTCCTAATGCATTTTTAATTACTAGATGTGTGGACTAAATATGCATTCATATAGAAATGAGATGCAATAGATTTTAAGCCCAGATAGAAATGTGTGTTCAGATGTAGACAAGTGGAGAAAAGGTCGAAGAGTATGACTTTGACTAGTCTAAAATGCAAGAAAAAAAGAAAAAGAAGGATTCTTTTTAACTTTGATAATGGTGTCTTTTGGAAGAGATAGAGGAAAAGGATGTAAGAAGAGACCTAATGCACCTATATGAAAAGTTTGCCTTTAGAAGAAAAAGTATGAACCCAAGGAGAATTCTTAGGGTCCCATTGGGCATGCCAGAATGTTTCTAACTAGTTTTTCACTTTTCCACATTCAAAAGATGAAAGAAACTAAGGGAAATGGTCTAGGCTTTGTACATACCTAGATGAAGTTTGTGCACCATTATCCAGATGTTGTAGGGACTCCTCTTTGGCTGTGGAGGATGACACCTACAGAAGAAAGAGACTTAAACAAGGAGATTGTTAGATGGATGTAAGGTGGACTACCAAGCAAAAGCTCAGTCCTAGAAGTGCAAAGACTTCCTTGTGGGATGACAGTCCATTGGATAAAAAAGAATGTTAGATAAAGATAATAATGACAAACTAAGTTAGAGAAATACAAACAATGTGTACCTGCTATTTGTTGTCGGTCTGCCATAGTCGTCGATGTCGATTAGTCTGTCGGCATCGGTTGATTAAGGTTGCCGATGTCGGTTAGTCCTATCGACATCGGTAGGGGCAATGGGCCTAGAGGCCAGCATCGGTCAGGGCAATGGCCTTGGATGGGTTTTGGATGGGTCTCTAGTCGATGGAATGGTCTATGGAATGGTAAAAGGGTCTGAGAGTCTGTGCAGGGTTTGTGCTAGGTTTGCAAGGTAAAGAGTGTGGCTGAAAAATGGATAAGGACATGGGGAAGGCCCCTCAGCCTTTTTGGGAAGAAGTCAAGTCTGGTCTGGTTGATGGCTGAGTCTGGTTCATAGCACTTAGAAGTAGCAAATGGACACTGATTATCAAAGCATTTTGAAATACTGAGATGAAACAAAAGAAGAATACTTACCTCTTGCCTGCTAAAGAAGAAGTGTAGGAGACTTGTTGCTAATGCTGTTGATGTAGAAGACTACCTGTAGATTGGAGTGACTGATGTAGAGTACCTATACCCTATGATGCTTGATGTGTGTTTGGGAGAGAGAGAGCAAGAGAGGTCAGAAGATTTGGTGCAAGAGGATTTTTTGCATTCGGGGGAAGAGGATCCATTGATTCGGCCTGCAAGTTGGTTTTAAGCAACCAACGTCAGTGATCCCATCAGCATCAGCTGACTGTAACCGATGTCGGCAGCTAGAATAATGGAAAAAGGGCTAAAATTATCCTTTTTCCCATTCTTCCAACTACCAGGGTCAATTGGTCATGGGAAAATGGTCAAAGGCGGGTTAAATGAGCATGAGAGGATAGTGGAAGGGATGAAATGGGGTCTAGGCATTTAATATTTGGCATGGGGTGAGGGATGGTATCCAAGGAGAGGTATCCAAGGAGGGGTGAGGTGTCAAAGGGGGTCTATTAATTTAAAATAGTCAATTTATTTTAAATTAATAATTTGAGTGGGTTAGAAATGTTTGGAAGTGAACCAAGGGGACCAAGGGGAGAAGATGACCAAGGGTTAGACATGATTTCGATGTCTACAGGTAACTCATGAGATCCTTATTCATATTGGCCTAGACCAACTCCCTTCTAGACACACCTATGAAGGTATAATTTAGTGAATGATGGTTTGTCAAGGTAGGAAAAGTTAGAGGTGAATGGTTGGATGGAACAGGTAGTGGTGGGAGAAAGAAGTGGTTGATAAAGTCCCCCATAGATGAAGTTAATTTGATGGTTGGGAGGAGTGAAAGAGATGATGGTTTTGATGTTAGGGTCATAAGAAGGGTCATGTTTGAGGTTCCCATATTCTTGAGTATGGAAATCATCCAATGCAAGAAGGTGATACTCCCCTAACAAGAATCATTAGAACATAGATCTGAAGAGCTCCTCTATAGGGATCTATGAAGAAGGGATGGATAAGCTAGTTGATGTTTCATCTATGGTTAGTGGTTGGGGTGTAACTATTGAAGGTGCATTAGATGGATGTATGATGACATTTTTGGGGTAATAGGTTATGTTGCATGTTGAGAAAGGATTTAATTCTGCTTGGATATTGATGACATAGACCTTGTACTTAAACTTAATGCATCGATAAAGGGTAGAGGGAACACATTTCATGGAGTGAATCTAAGGTCATCTTAATAATATGTTGTATTATAATTCTCCTTCCACCACATATAAGAGTTCAGGGAGCGTGTGGGGTCCTACATGAATATGAAGGATGATAGTTCCCAAGGTAGTGGCCATAGTATCATTAAAGGATTAGAGGACCATTATGAATTTTGACATGATATTATTTAGTAAGTTGAGTTGGTAATACACAGAGGAGGATATGATGTTAATTCTATCTCCCCCATCAATCATCACCCTTTTGACATAGGCTTGGTTGATCTATGTGGTAATAAAGTGTGGGGGATCTGGGTCCTAAGGGTGGATAAAAGGTATTTTTGAATTCTTAAAAGTGATAAGGTTAGAATTTTGGAGGGCACAAACAAATATATATAAAGGTTGAGGGTCACTGGGGTGGACCTTGATGGATTTCAAGGCCTCTATGAGTGCTTGGTGGTGATGGGGAGAAGTATAAATCAAATCATACAAGTTCATTTTTATTGGGGTCTAGTGAAGCTGCATAAGGATAGCTTTCTAGATAGATATTGCATATGGGTTGGGTTATGATGGTTTAGATTGGGGGGAAACTAAGATAGACACCTTGGATTTACTTAAAGATGGAGATGGTTAGGTGTGGTTTGTTTTGGATTTTGAAGAGGGATAAGTCTAAGGAATGGACACCTTAGCCTTTCTTTTATCCTTTTGTTGTGATCTAGTGACCATATTGATAGTATGGATAGAAGGAGAGGGTGAGTTATTAGAGTGGTCAGACTCATCTTCCTTATTATGTGAGAGTGGAGGAGTGGGTAAGCATTAGGTAGGTATGAATATTGTTTGATTGGTATGGGTGACATAAGAGGTTCATCTATTAATAGATTGTCCTTATAAAAGTGGTGGATGAGAATTTGGAGAGATTTTCAATTATCCATATCATGGTTAGGTGCTATGTGGTATAAATAAATCAAATTTTTATTAAACCATGATGGTTTTGGACATGAAGGGTCAAAGGGTTTGATGGGTGGTGATCTCAAGGAAGAGGTTTGCAATAACCATTAAAGAATGGCTAAGTAAGACTTGGTTAAAGGTGGTAAAGGTTTAGTGGTTTTTATTTTGGGTATTGAGATATAAGGTTGTTTAGAAGTAGGTTTGGTGATAGGTGTCTCAGGTAAGGTAGTACATTTGGTCTATCATTTTGGTTTAGGCAAGATGGTTGATGAGCTAGAGATAGAGGATGACAAGGTAGGTAACTTAAGTATTATTGGTCTAGTAAAAGAGGTGCTAAGAAGTAAGTGTGAATGTGTAACTAATAAAGGTGGTGGGGTTTTGGTAAAAATAATGGGCTTCATGCTCTAGATAAATGGATGAGGACCCAAAATGGAAGTAAGGTTGAGGGAGGTAAAATTTAAGTATTTGGGACTTTGGGTAGTTTTACTTTATTGGTTACTTTGGTTGTTGGTTTTGAAGGGAGTTTGGTTACTTGGGTCTTGATTGGCTTAGGTGGTTAAGGGTTGGTTAGTTTGGTTAAGGTTTTGGTTGGTTAGGTGGAGGTTTTGGTTGGTTGGTTATTAGAAGTTCTAGGTTGGTCCATCAAAGAGGGGTTTGTAGGTTTTAGTTTGGTAATACAAGGGAGGCATAATTGTTGCCAAAAGGTAGCTCGATCCATGTCAGGGTTGGGGACAAATTTTATTTTTTGCATTAGCTTTGAGAAAAGTTTTGATTCCTTGAATGGTAGGTATAAAATATAATCTATTGGGTGGAGACATAGGGATGGTAACCTTGACCTCTTACTCAACAAAAGGATGTGAGGTTGGGATAGATGGATCTTCTATGGGAGGAGTACATAGGGGCATTTCCTTCTCAGGAATGATTCTATGGGAGGATAAAGTTGTATGGTAATTGGTGAGGAAGGTAAGTTAGGTGTGTGTTATAGTGTGTCTATTAAAGTACAATTTGGTAGTTCTACTACATTAATGAATGAGGAAGGAAGAAGAGGTACTTCCTTTATTTGGGTTTCCAAAAGGGTAGAAGGTAACTCTACTACTTCAACAAGTAGAGAGGGATTGGTAGATTAGTGATCAGGTTCTTTATTAGTGAGTGTGTTAAGAACCATGTTAATGGTATAGGTATCATGAGAGCACTCAACATTGTTACTCTCATTTTTGGTAGGAGAGTGGTTTGGGAAAGGTTGCCTAAATATGTTAAGGGCTTGGTTGGGTGGTGTATTAGGGTTGTCCAATGTAATCTCCCCCTTGTCAATTAGGGATTGGATAAGGTATTTTAAGGTATTGCACCTATTGATATCATGTCCTATGACTCGGTGAAAGGCACAATGGTCATTCTTGTTATACCAACCTAGCATGGGGTGAGAAGCATCAAATTGTTAGGGTGGTTTAATTGGTGTAAGTTGGATGATATTAGATCTTAAAAACTTTTCCAAAATAGAATCATAGGGTTCCCCAAGTGGAATTAATTTATTTTGGTTTTTCCAAGTTTAGTTCCTTGGGTTTTGGATTGAAAAATTATAAGATTTAGAGGTTTAGTTCCTCAATTTTTGTTGGTTGGTTGAGGGTGCAGGTGTAGATTTGAAGATAATAGAATTTGTGGTTCCTTTATTCTTTGTTTTAGTATTGGGCTAGTTGTTTGACTTAGAGGAAGAAGCCTCATTGGTTTTATAGATTGAGTTCTTATTTTTGAGTTTAAGTTTTCCTTCGTCAATGACTCAATTCTCTATTTTACAAGCTATAGTAAAAGCTTCATCAAAGGTCTAGAATATTTGGACACATAATGTGGATGAAATATGCTTGGCACATGCCTGAGCAAAGATCTCTATAAATTTGAGTTGAGGTAAGGAAAAGGAAATTTGGCTAATTAGGCTCCTCTAATGAGCCAAAAAAATTAGCAATGGACTCATCCTCAAATTTTTGGATGGATTAGAGGTTATTGTTAGAAACTTTCTTTGATATATTGATCTAAAAGTGATCCAATAAGTTTTGGACTAGTTAGGTGAAGGAGAAGATGGAATTTTTGGGTAAGGCACTATACCAATCTAAGGATAGGCTAGCTAGAGACATCAAAAAAAGTATAGAGAAGAAGGGCATCATCATAGTTGATGAGATAACAAACATACCTAAATTCCCTAAGGTGATATTAGGGATCCTCCTTACTTTGAAATTTAGAGAACTTGGGAATTTCCCATTAGGGATGATATGGCTTAATGGGTATGGATGGGTTAATGGGCTCACTTAAAATTTGGTCATAGGATAAGATATTATGAGCACCTAAGATGGATGACTCTAAGGTGGTAATATTATCCATGATCATCTTCATGAATTATACTTGGGGTTGACTACCCAAGAGGTTGTAAGATGCATATTGTGGTGGTGGTTAAGAAACATGTTGATAATGAGTATAACATTGAGAGGTTGCCACATATTGATATGTGGATGCTAATGGTTGGTAGAAGATATATATTGGTATGTGGATGTAAATGGTTGGGTAGGGTTGGATGGTTAGGTAACAAGCATATGCCCTTGTGGGTTATGGAGATAACTAAATGTTTTTTGTTGGGTAGGAGTGGTAGTTGGGTTAGTGATTGATGTAATGTTGGTGACCTTTGTACTAATTGATGGAAACATGGAGGGTATGGATACCACAAGAATTTAAAGAAGATTAATGTTTAATGGATTAGAGGTAACTAGAGGGAGATGGGTAGTGTTATAGGTAGGCACTCCTATTGTAGAGGAGTGATTGGTAGGAGGTATAAGGGAAATGATAGTTTGGGTTTGTTGATTTTGAATGGTAGACTTAATTGGGTTGTTGGTCAATGATAAGGCTTGGGTAAATAAAGGTTGAGTAATGCCTTTGGTAGTGGAGTTATTCACCATGAGTTGGAGAGGCATGCCATAAGGTAAATCTACAGGTGGGGTCAAAATTGGGATTTGGTAAGAAATAATTCTAAGGTAATGTTGTAAGGTTACATGATTATTATTTAGAAAATCAAAAAAATATACATCTCTTGGGACTACCCAAATATGACTTCTTGGAGAGTGAGGGGAGTCCCCATGTTTAGAAACATGTTCCATGGATTCATAGGTGGGAGAGGTTGGTTGATTTGGTGGTGAGTTTTGTTCCTTAAAGTCCCTTCATTATTGGTGAGTAAGAACCATACAAAAAAATAACAAAGGAATGATACATTATCACACCTTAAAACAAAGAGTAATCAAATAAATTCAAGGCAAACAATGCATTCACTAAGACTATGTTAGTTCCTAGGATTATTTTTAATCTCTCTTTAGGCTTATGCCTTATAAAAGTGTGAAGGGGAAATTGGCTTGAATAGGTCCTAGAAAGAAATCTATGTTTGGTTTTGGGTTAGATTTAGGTGCTAAAAAATAATTCTATATTGGATTGAGTACATGGCTTGGTACTTGGGGATTGCTCCCCTCACATCACAATCCTATAGCCAGTGTAGGTGCTAAGATAATATAACAATTACCAAAGCTTATACATAGCTAGATAACTGAGTTAGTTATCCCCTTAGTGATTAAATCCAATCAAGATAACCTGAAAAGGGAAAGGTGATCTGCTAGTTGATGAAATTAGTCAAGCCTTATCTCAAATGTTTGATGTGTTGATTGTGAAAATGGTTTGGTTTGTGTAACATTTATGGTTCTATAATTAATTTTCTTTGCTTAATTAATCTAGGTGAACTAAAACAAGTAAGCAAATAATGTATGAAGTTAATTTTAACCAAAATGAAATTTTTTATTTCTTTTCAATAAACACAAAAAAAACTAAAATGCACCTAAATGAAACATGAAAATGCAATCCTAATCCTAGGATAAATGCTCTTTTATTTTTATTTTTATTTTTTGATTTCTTTAGAAATGTAAGGAAAGTAAAATTTAAACTTTTCTAAAAAAAATACAACTAAAACTTATGTTTTGTAAAGAAAGAAAGAAAGCTTAATTTCCTAAGAATGTAACTAAATGAATTTCACTAATGCAATTCTAATTGTCCTAAAATATCTATGAACCTAAGAAAACTCAAGGGCCCCATCAGACGTGCCAAAAATTTTCTATCTAATTTTCATTTTTTTCTTTAGTGTGAAAAGAAAGAAACTAGTAAAGGGGTTTGTAGAAGAATACTTGGTTTTTGTGCACTCATTGAAATCTAGACTTTGTGAGAACTCTTCTTTGGCTAGGGAAGAATATATTCCAAGATTGAAGAAGAGTGTTAGTGAAGATGTTAATATTGATGTTGTTGAATCAATTTAGGTAGAGTTTCATTTTTGTGAATTTTTCTCCTCCAAGATGAGTGGCCTCCCTCTAAAGTAGAAAACCTGCAACAAGAATGCTTTAACCAAGAACCAAATTAACCATGGGTGAAGGGGGAGGGGTATATATATGGAATTTTTTTTCAATAAAAATGACAAAAAAGTCTAATATTTAAGTATGGAACCATTTTCCAAGTGGGCTCATAAATGACAAAGTGGATAAGGGTGGTGGGATTCCCACCTTATTGCTTTATCTCCCACCTTGTACATGAGTCTAATTTTGAGTGAGAATCATGAAAATGGGATCAAATGAGGCCAAAACACTTTCCACCAAGATAATTTGTCCTTTGTCTAAGTTACCCATGAATTTTGGCACCATTCTCCATATGGGTGCATGAGTGGTCATGAAAGACAAGGGGGTGAGATTCCCACTTAGCTAATAGGTCTCCCACTTGGTTGGTGTGTCTCCCATCTTGATAAAGAGTCTAAAATGGAGTGGGAATCATAAAAATGGGCTCATATGGGTCCAAAATACTTTCCACCAATAACTTTTATCTTTTGGCTAAGTGTGCTATGAGATTTGTCACCATTCTCTATGCATGAGGACAAAAACACATGTTGAATGATGGTCCTATAGGTAAAAATGCACCATAATTCAAAGGAGGGCCCCTTTGGTTCTTAATTATTTCATTAGGTACCTTGGAGGATGGTCCCAAGTGGGCTATGATGTCTCATCTCAAGCCACCTCACTTCCAAGCCATGTCACTTGCCATATCACCTTCCATGTCATTTCCTATGTAACTTTCCATGTCATCATGAATAGTGGTAATGGGTCCCATAGTGAATAGTACTTTTAAAAATCACTTTTGAATAGTATTATGTGAATAGGAGAATAGTGATTTAGTTAGGTTAATAGGGGTTGGTTAAGGGTTAATAAGGTTTTAGGGGGTCTTTAGAGTGTCTCGAGGCATTCAATCATTAAAAATTACAAGTGTGTAGTTTTCTAGTGTCTACAATCAACATGTCATCAATATAATCATCACATACATCAATAAAGAAATACCTATCACAATGTATCTATGTCTCTCTCACTCATATACATCTCACATCATTGACACATAGGCCAAAACAAAAATAATATACATCCATGTCTACCAAACTCAATAAATCAAGCCCCTAGGACACCACTACCACTGCCCTTATCTATACTTACACCTACACCTACACTACCATCTAGTGGTGGTCCCCCTAATATCCCTACCTACCCCACTATCCTATAGTAGCTATAGATGAACCCCCTCCCAATTTGGATTTGTACTCTCCATATATCATCTTCAATTACAACTATGTTAGCACTATTGACTTGTAATATCTCAGCTCTTCAATGATGGCTAAGTACCATGTCCTCAAAACTATGTCAGGTGGTCCTCCTATTGTTTCTACAACCAATCTTACCCTATGTCTCAGTGAATTTCTCTCTTATATCACTAACCCATGAGAGATACTCACCTAGTCTCACTCTCTAGTCAAAGTGGAAACTTGACCCTATAAGGTGATGATTTTCCCTTGTAACATGGCCACTTATCCTTGTAACTTGGTGATCTAGGCCTATGTTACTACCAATGCCACTACCACTTGTCCATTCTATGTTTGTGCCCTAGTAAGATTCACATCCATGGGTTACTTCCCCTCATCATTGTTTCTAAACAAGATTTCACTTTTCACATTCAAGAAAGGAAAATGAGAAACTAAAAAGAATAGATGAGGGTTTGTACGTACCCAGATTGTGGACTTGCACACCAAATTTAGACGATAGCAGGAACTCCTCTTTGGTTGTGGAGGATGACACCTAAAAGAGAAAAAGGCTAAAACATGAAAAATGTTAGATGATAAGAAAGTGGACTGCCAAGCAAAAGCTTAGTCCTAGAAGCGCAAAAGACTTCTCAGAGGATGACAGTCCACTATCAAAAATAGAATATTGATAGAAACAGAGATGATAAAAGACTAAATGAAGGAAATAAAAAGCAAATGCATACCTAATATGTAGTAATCTGCTTTGCATAGTCACTGACATTGGTGGTTCTGCTGGCGTTAGTCAAGGAAGGTCACTGATGTCAATTATGATGCCGACATCGGTAGGGGAAATGACCAGTGTCGATCGGGGCAGTAATATTTAGACGAGGTTTGGTCAGGTCTAGATAGGTTTTAGGGCTGCAAAATGGTCTAAAAGAGTCTAGGTCTTTTTAATGGTCTGTGCAGGGGTCTGGGCAGAGTTGCAGGGATAATGCACAGACTGTATGTTCAGATATGGGAAGGCCTCTTAGCCTTTTTGGGAGGAAGTCAAGTCTGGTCTATGGTCTGATAGTATAAAATCTAAGTGGTGATATCACTTAAAAGCAATAACCAAAAAACAAATGAAAGCACAAAATAAATGCATACCTGTTACCTGCTGAAGAGAGAGTAGGAGACTTGGTTACAGATTGATTATTGATGGTGTGTTGCAGATTGGTTGCGGATGTTCTATGTAGAAGACTTCCAGCAAGGTGATTGAAGTAGAGTACCTATGCCTAAGAGAGGGAGAGATATTTTTTTAGTGGATTGGATGAGTGAAGATTGGCTGATTGTTGTTAGTCCAAAGGCAGATCTGAGAAGGTCTTGAAAGAAGGTCGGATAACAGATTAGAAAACTGATTGGGAAATGGATAACGGATAATGGATTGAGAAATGGATAACAAATCTTGCTGTTTCTACCTCAAATTTGCTTTTCAGACTTAAAAGAAAGAAACTAAAAGAAAGTAATGGACAAGGCTTGGAAGTACCTGGACTAAAGATTGCGCACCGTAAATCCAGACGTTCGTGGGCACTCCTCTTTGGCTGTGGAGGAATGACACCTGCAAGAAAAAAGGAAACTAGGACAAGAAAAATGTTAGACAGATAGGCAGTGGGTTGCCAAGCAAAGGCTTGTTCCCAGAAGTGTAAAAACTTCCTTAAGGGAGGTCAACCCACTGTTTTGATAAGATAAGTGACTGATAAAAGATAGAATGCTAGAATACAGAAGTGACAAAGAAAGTAGAAAGGAAAGAAGAAAGCAAAATGATTACCTGAATGAAGGAGTTGGGCTGAAGACAGTCGCCGAGGTCAGAAATGTCACCGGCATCGGTTATCTGATCTGCCAGCGTCGGCTATCCTGCCGACGTCGGTTGGGGAAGTGACCGGTGTCGGTCGGGGTTGTGGCCTGTAGTCGGGTTTGAGCAGGGTCTGGTCTGAGTCTTGGTCTGTGCTCTGTCTGTGGATGGGTTTGAGTCTGATGGACGGGTCTGAGTCTGATGGACGGGTCTGTGGATGGTCTTAGGCAGAGATACAGGGGAGAGGAAGAGACACAGAGGACAGGGAAGAGGAGGATTCACAGAGGAAGGGGCCTGAGAAGGCTTTGCAGCCTCTCAGGGGGAGGACAGGGGGAGCAGAAGATAATAGAAGATAGATGATTAAACTAAAGAAATAAAATTAAAAAAACCAGACTAGCTTACCTTTAGCCTGCTGAATGAAGAGAGAAGAAGATGTTGCTGGAGCCATGGAAGAGTTGCTGCAAGGAGAAGATACTGATCCAGGGCCTTTTTTACCTGTTGCTGCTGCTGCACGAGGTTAAGACAGAGGAGAGATGAGAGCCAAAGCACCGAGAGAAGCTGTTTGCGAGCTCAAGAGTCCCGAGGGTGCAACGGATGCAGAAGGGGATAATGAAGGCTGCCGACGCCGGCAGTTTCGCTGACATCGGCCGAAGGGTTGCCGACGTCGGCGGTCGCAGGATGGGCACAGAGGCTAAAAATAGCCTCTACCCATTCTTGCACGCCGCCGAGCGAGGGGTCATGGGCAGAACGGTCACAAGGATGCCAAAATGGACGAGGGGGGGTATAATGGTGAGATTTGGGCTAATAAATGCTAGGGGAAGGTGGAGGGATTCAAGGGAGGATCCAAGGAGGCAAGGGTAGGGTGGAAAGGGGGCCTCATTAAATTAAAAATAGATGTTAATTTCTAATTAATAAGACTTAGGTGGGTTAGGGACCAAGGAGGACTAGGAGGGAGAAAGGACCAAGGGGGACTAGGAGGGAGAAAGGACCAAGGGGGAGAACCAAGGTGCAGACACGTTTGCGGTGTCTACATTTGCCCCTTTTTGTCTTGTTGGTTGTTCTAGATGAACTGCAAGACAAAAACAGGAGTTGGTTGCCCCAGAAGAAGGATGAGGTGTTCCCCCCTCAAAGCGATAGTCGAGAGAAGGGAACCGAAGATCGAGTGTCGATTTGACAGAGAAATGGATAGAAGAGAGTGAGTGAAAACGCTGCCATAGTCGAGATTGCACGTAGTCCACTTCACGAGAGGGTCAGGTCAAATTATCGCATGTCAAGGGTCAAGGAGTGCCAAAATTGAAGTAACCGGGCCCCAGCATTTAGTCGTCTGCTGATCGGGTCACTCAATCTAAGCTGAAGCTCCAAATGGTCGTCGTGTCCCAGGTATCCAGGGCTCAGGAAGTGCTCCCAAAAACACGAAAAAGCCACAAGTAGTAGGGATCAACTGGCTCGTGATCCTACACTTGTGAAGGGTCAAAAAAGTCTGCGAACAATCTTGCTAACCAGCCGTGGAATAGCATACACGCAAAAAACAACCAAGGCAACATTGGCTTGGAAGAAGGTCAAAGAAGATATGCATGATTGCCAATGGTCATTGGTCAAGGGGATGGATGGATGAAAGGATGCGGCCGAGCTAACCCCAGAAGACCCCATGTCAACTGAGTGTTGCCTACATAGCCCTGGTGATAGGGCCTCAGGCCGATGTAGTTCTCCCTAAAAGGGAGGGAGGGTCAGAGGGATTGATTGGTCTTGGTCAAAGGAAATGATTGGTTTTGGTCAAAGGTCTTGGTCAAAGGGTCTTGGTCAAAGGTGACAAAGTTGGGCGTGATAAGAGTCAAAGAAGAGAAGGTTTGTCCATCAAAGAGATGAACAAACGGGGGTGGTCGAGCTAACCTCAGAAGATGTGGTATCTGAGTGCTGCCTACATAGCCCTGGTCCTAGGGCCTCAGACCAATGTAGTTCGGACTAAGAGGGTCAAAATGGTCGGTGATGAGATTGGTCATGTGTTGAAATGACGAGGGTAAGATGAGGATAAAAGGATGCTACAGATGGTGTATTCTGTAGAAGTGGTCGAGAGTCTTTCATCCCTAGCAAGTTTCCATAGTCGCGATGGATGTATGCTAAAAATGAATAAAAGGGTCTATTTATGCTTCAGCAAGTATTGGTTTATGCTTAACATAAATTGGGTCTGGTCGATAGTTTCCATGTGTATTGGTGTCCATAGAAACTATGCGAAAAGGACAAGGATGATGCCTGATGTCATGTTGAAAATGTCGAGGCTGGAGTGAAAAATGTTGAAGTTGGCTTGGTTTAAGGATGAGTCAACAATTGACGTGGCCAAAGTGTGACCAAAGTGTAGAGAAAAGGTGAAAGGCAAATTGCTCTTTCATTGACAAGGACCAAAAAGGAAGCATAGATAGGGGTTGTTAGAACAAAAGCCCCGTTCATGCATTGCGTCGTTGACTAGTGTTGAGTTAGAACGGTAATCGAATCACTTTGACATTAAAGTGAGCTCGAAGTCCCTTGAGCCGGTGATAGGAGGAGGATAGGGTAACCCAGTTTAAGAGCAGGAATAACCTTGCCCCTTTTATAGGAGACCCTGAGACAACTACAAGCCAATGTCCGTGACCCGTTTTTTTTTTTTTTTTTTTTTTTGCGCAGACTGATCGATGCGGGAAGCCTGCATAGAGATGTCACTTGATGTAATGGTCATGTTGCGAAGCTGATCGATGCGGAAAGCTTCTAAAATAGTTGTTGTTTATTGCCAGAGTAGTCATAGCCATCCTTCGAGGGAGTGGTCTATATTTTTGCTTGATAATGTTTGAAAAGTTGGCCTAGCTGTCCTTCAAGGGATCAGTCTAGTAATACAGCAATGATAATACATCTGTCCTTCGAGGGATCAGTCTGTCTTTTTTAATTTGACTTGATTTAGAGACCATGGATATGTTTTGACATCGTGATTTGTATATATTGATAGAAGTGAGAGTCATGGACAAGACTGTAGAAGCTCAAGGACGCCCCTTTTATTAGGACAAAGCATCACTGCATCCTAAAAGGGTTGTAGAGGACTAGTTAAGGAGGAATAGGGTTGAAAGGGATAAGGATTAAGAGGACGAGGATTGCTCAAGGGACGAGCTCAAGTTATGTGTCAAGTAGACGAGTACTCGACTAGCAGAAGAATGGTCGAAGATGCAAGACATAAAAAGGGGTTTAAGGTCTAATAAGACCCTGGGCCATGCTTGTATGTTAAGGTCTGAGTCAATTAGGAGCAAACTTGCCCCATTTGCCTCTTTTCAGATTGGTCAGGCGTTGATTGATGGATGTGAAGTTGGTTGACGTTGTCGTTGGTTGGTTGAAAAAGGTTGAATGTTTGGTTGAGACTGGTCGAATAATTGGTCGGAGGTTGGGTCGATGGACACTTGGTCGAGATGAGTGATTGATACGTGGTAGAGACTGGGTTGAAGAGTTGGTCGAGGTTTGGATGAAGGATGAGTTCCCCCAGCGGCTAGGGAGAATGTTTGAAGGATTGGTCAAGGTCGGTTGAGGTTTAGTGGTCAGATGGACGGTGTTAATGTCGAATAAGGGGGTCAAAGGCGGCAAAGGGACCATAGTCTGGTGTGGAGATCCCAATTTAGGTGATGAGGTTGGAGAGGCATGAGTCGGGGTTGATGTCTTGTTGAAGAGGTGGTCAAGAGGATCCTTGATGGGCAAGGAATCCTTTTTCCGGTGGTGACGAATGACAGCTTTAAGAGCGTAACAACGCTCGGTGTCATGTCCCAGAGTGTGATGATAGTGACAGAATGTAGAGTTGTTGAACCAAGAGGGTCTTGATCTGAGAGGTGATGGGCGGGATGGTGTTGAAGGTTTATTGATGATGTGGTCGAAAAGGGAGGTGTCATTTGCCAAACATTGGCGAATGACGACCTTGAGGGCATGACAACGCTCCGTGTCGTGTCCAGGCGTGCGATGATACGCACAAATGCAAGTGTCATCGAACCAAGGTGGTTTAGGTCCGAGAGATTGATATTGTCTAAGAGGCAGGAGGTCGAGACGGGAGGACTGCAACAAGTGCCGTAAGAGCAAGGCATATGAACCTACTAACAGGTCAGGATGTCTTATTGCAGTGAGGGTTGATGACATTGGTTTGGGAGGCGAAGGAGGCAAAGGTCGAGGGTTTGGATGAGATGTATGTCTGATGGGATGAGAGAGTAATAGAGGCGATGTGCCTCTGTGAAGGATGGGAGTGGGAAGCACTCCTATTAAAGTGGATGGATGCGGGCCCAAGATTGAAGGTAATGATGAAGGTGGGGGAGGAATCCTCCGATGAGGTCTAGTGGTTTTCGTTGGTTTGGGTCGAGGGCCACCGTTGTGCGAGGTGAGGTTAGATGTGGGTTTGGGTTTAGATGTGGACGGAGGTGCGTGAGATATAGCAATCTCACGCAAAGGCCGAGAGGAAACCGTGACTGGGTCCCCCTCAGTTGAAACAGGTGGAGAGACTGGTTCTTCTCTTGGTGGAGAAGAAATAAAAGAGGGCGGCTCCTCAAGCGGGCAGAGGGCATGGATGGTCGTGCCTTCTACTTGTAATTGAGGAGTAGGCAAGGTAGGGTCTTCGGATGGAGATGGGCTTAATGGTGTTGATGTGGTCAAAGGGTCCTCCAATACAAGAGAGGTAGATGGAGGACTAGGAGGAGAAGAAGGTTCCTCATCCTTTAATGGAAGAGGTTGGTTAAGGGCAAGAGGCAAGATAGTGCTAATGGTGTGAATGTCATGGTCTTGGGGGTCATTGGTCGAAGTCTGGATGTTGTTTTGAATAAACGGATGATTGGGGAAAGGTTGTTTGAAGATGTCGATATGTTGGTTAGGAGGGGCGTTCGTGTTATCTAAAATAAGATCCCCCTTGTCGATCATGGCTTAGACGATGTTTTTGAAGGTTCGGCAGTTGTCGATGTCATGGCCTTGGATGCGATGAAAGGGACAGAAGTCGGCCTCCCTATACCATGTAGGGAGGGCTTTTGAAGGGTCGAATTGAGGTGGTCGGATTGGAGGGAGATTGAGGACCCCCTGCTTGAGAAGTTTTTCCAAAACGGAAGCGTATGGTTCTCCAAGTGGAGTGTAAGAACGTTGAATGTACCATTGTTGGAATTGTTTGGTGATGCTGGGAGATGTTGAAGTTTGAGATTGATTAGTTGACGTCGAGGATGGTGATCTAACGACCACAGTGTTGGCCACTCCTTTAGATTCAGAATTGGCAGAAGAAGAAGGTCTGGAAGAAGAATGGCCATTGGTAGATTTTGCGTTGGTATGACGCAATTTGACCTTATCTTCTTCAAGGGCGCGGAGTTTGAGCTTTCGAGCCATGATGAAAGCTTCATCAAAAGTGCGGAATGTCTGAATCCGCAAGGTAGAAGAGATGTGTCTGGCACATGCTCGAGAGAAGAGCTCGATGAGCTCAGGTTGAGGCAAAGAGAAGGAGAGCTGGTTGATCAGACCCCTCCAACGAGCGACAAAGTCGACAACAGATTCATCGTCAAATTGTCTGATGGAGTAAAGGTCTGTGATTGAGACTTGTTTGGTGATGTTGATCGAGAAATGGTCAAGAAATAGTTGGGCAAGTTGGATGAATGAAAAGATAGAGTGTCTGGCAAGGGAACTATACCAGTCAAGGGCAGGGCCAGAAAGTGACATAGGGAACGTGCGTAAAAGCAACGCATCGTCATGGGCAATAAGATAACAGGCATGTCTAAATGCCCGTAGATGTTGTTGAGGGTCTTCCTTACTCTGAAAGCGAGTGAATTTAGGAAGCTCCCAATGGTTAGGATATGGTCGAATAGGGATGGAAGGATGGATAGGCTCGTTGCAAATTTGCTCATATGACAAAGTATTGCTTGAATCGGAAATGGAGGCTTCGAGACTGGACATTTTATCTATCAGCATCTTGATAAGATCTGCTGACGGATTGGTGGGTTGAGCACCCCCTAGGTTGTAAGGCGCTTGGAAGAGGCTAGAGGAGGCGTGCGACATAGTCGGTTGTACAACGTACGGATGACTAGTCGCAGGGGCAGAAGTGGAGGCTATAGGTGGTTGCGTTACGAAGGTCGAAGGTATAGGTTGACTGGGCACCGCCAAAGGTGGTTGAATGGCGGCACTGGTAGAAAGATAAGTCGGCACGCCTACATTTGTGGGCACAAAAGTATGAGGGGTCGAGGTAATCAAGTTTTGATATGATGTAGAACTTGGTTGAATTGTAGGCGGTTGAGGGGGTAATGGATCCCCGATGGAGGTCGGTCTAAAAATAGATGGAGAGGCCAAACTTTGCGTATTGGCCATGGTTGGGTCGATAGTCGAGGCGAAACGCTGAGTCGAAAAGGGTTGGGTGGCGAATGGCGCGGATGTCATCACCATGTCACCCGAAAGGTCTCGCGTTGGGTTTCTCATGAGATAGTTTTGAAGGGCTGCGGTATTAAGGTCCAAGAATCTTGCAAAATCTTGGTCCCCTTCAGGAATGATGGGAATTTGAGTCGGGGTCGGGGTCGGGGTCGGTCCTGTAGGAGTTCTTTCAGTCTCCGAGTGGAACTCCATGATAGGACTTGGTTAGGGACGAGGTAGACGGAAGCGGTTGTTGGCTAAAGTGGTTAAGAAGAGAGGCCTGGTTCCAGAAACTGTGTTCTTACAGTCTCAGAAAACCAGAATGTGATCTGTGACAGAGAATGGATAGGTTTCAGGCTGCTGGTTTGAAGAAAAAGGACAGTGACAGAGACCGACGTCGATTGAAAAAACCGATGTCGGTAAGGAATAAGGCCGACGTCGGTCAGATAACCGATGCCGGTAACAGATGAAGCCGACGTCGGTAGAAGAACCGATGCCGGTGACAAGGGAAGCCGACGTCGGTGGCAGAACCGATGTCGGTGACTGTGTTTTCCAGAGAGCCAAAAGGTTCTTGGAAAAACAAAGAAGAAGACGTCCTCACACACTCAAACAAATAGATGAGAAGAGGAAAACAGAGAAAGACAGACAAGCCTAAGCGATAAATCCTAGGAATTAACCTTAGAAACTTGTGGCTTATGACTTAGATGAATGTTTGGGGGAGATTGGCTGAAAAGTGGGTCCTAGAAGAAGGCGGTCTAAGGATGGTTTCAGGTGTTGTTTTAGGTGCTCAAAGATCTGTGTTAGGGTCTGGTACGTGGCCTGGTGCTAAGGAGCAAGCTCCCCTCACTTCACGATTCTAGTGGTTAGCTGGTCTCGCTTAGCCAAGATATACCTCGCCTAGAGTTTAGACTCCGCCAGAGAACGGAGTGGGCTTCCCCCTTGGTGATGAAATCCAAGTGGGGTTACCGGGATGGGTAAGGTATCCGCTGGGTGATGAAATCCCAGTCGGGCCTTGTCTCAGGTATGTTTTATGTGTGTTTTAGTGCATGTGATTCGGTAGTGTAACATAAAGTGTCTACGGTTTATTCAATATGCGCCTAAGTTACTAGATGTGGACTAATGCAAGCACAAGCAGAAATGAGAGTGCAATACGTTTTAAGCCCAAGTCGAAATGTGATATTGTTATGAAGACAAGATGGAGAAAGGGATGAGAGTATGATATTTAGACTAGTCTAGAATGCAAGGAAGAAAGGTTCGTTTTAGTCCTGCTTATAGTGTCATTTGGAATAGGAGAAAGAGACAAGAAGGAAGGAGCCTAAATGCACCTAAATGAATGAAAAGGAAAAGGAACCCAGGAGGAACCTAGGGTCCCACCGGGCGTGCCAGAGATGTTTCTACCTCAAATTTGCTTTTCAGACTTAAAAGAAAGAAACTAAAAGAAAGTAATGGATAAGGCTTGGAAGTACCTAGACTAAAGATTGCGCACCGTAAATCCAGACGTTTGTGGGCACTCCTCTTTGGCTGTGGAGGAATGACACCTGCAAGAAAAAAGGAAACTAGGACAAGAAAAACGTTAGACAGATAGGCAGTGGGTTGCCAAGCAAAGGCTTGTTCCTAGAAGTGTAAAAACTTCCTTAAGGGAGGTCAACCCACTATTTTGATAAGATAAGTGACTGATAAAAGACAGAATGCCAGAATACAGAAGTGACAAAGAAAGTAGAAAGGAAAGAAGAAAGCAAAATGATTACCTGAATGAAGGAGTTGGGCTGAAGACAGTCGCCGAGGTCGGAAATGTCGCCGGCGTCGGTTATCTAATCTGCCGGCGTCGGCTATCCTGCCGACGTCGGTTGGGGAAGTGACCGGCGTTGGTCGGGGTTGTGGCCTGTAGTCGGGTTTGAGCAGGGTCTGGTCTGAGTCTTGGTCTGTGCTCTGTCTGTGGACGGGTTTGAGTCTGATGGACAGGTCTGAGTCTGATGGACGGGTTTGTGGATGGTCTTAGGCAGAGATACAGGGGAGAGGAAGAGACACAGAGGACAGGGAAGAGGAGGATTCACAGAGGAAGGGGCCTGAGAAGGCTTTGCAGCCTCTCAGGGGGAGGACAGAGGGAGCAGAAGACAATAGAAGATAGATGATTAAACTAAAGAAATAAAATAAAAAAAACCAGACTAGCTTACCTTTAGCCTGCTAAATGAAGAGAGAAGAAGATGTTGCTGGAGCCACGGAAGAGTTGCTGCAAGGAGAAGATACTGATCCAGGGCCTTTTTTACCTGTTGCTGCTGCTGCACGAGGTTAAGACAGAGGAGAGATGAGAGCCAAAGCGCCGAGAGAAGCTGTTTGCGAGCTCAAGAGTCTTGGGGGTGCAACGGATGCAGAAGGGGATAATGAAGGCTGCCGATGCCAGCAGTTTCACCGACGTCGGCCGAAGGTTTGCCGACGTCGGTGGTCGCAGGATGGGCACAGAGGCTAAAAATAGCCTCTGCCCATTCTTGCACGCCGCCGAGTGAGGGGTCATGGGCAGAACGGTCACAAGGATGCCAAAATGGACGAGGGGGGTATAATGGTGAGATTTGGGCTAATAAATGCTAGGGGAAGGTGGAGGGATTCAAGGGAGGATCTAAGGAGGCAAGGGTAGGGTGGAAAGGGGGCCTCATTAAATTAAAAATAGATGTTAATTTCTAATTAATAAGACTTAGGTGGGTTAGGGACCAAGGAGGACTAGGAGGGAGAAAGGACCAAGGGGGACTAGGAGGGAGAAAGGACCAAGGGGGAGAACCAAGGTGCAGACACGTTTGCGGTGTCTACACTTGCATTTGAGTTGAGAACACAGTTTTAAGGGTAACCAACGTCAACAGAACCGTCGACATCAGCTGAATAGTGACCGACGTCGACGGCTGTAGAATGGGGATAGAGGCTAATTTTATCCTTCTGCCCATTCTTACATGCTGCCAGGGTCAAGGTTCATGGGAAAACAATCGAGAGGGGCTAAATAGGCATGGGAGAATAAAATGGAGGTCATAAATGGGTCATAGAGTGAGAGAGAGAAGAATTATTAATGTAAAATAAGTGATTATTTTAAATTAATAAGACATAGGTTAGGTGTGTCGAAGTGGATGAAGGGGACCAAGGGGGAGAGAATGGGGAAAGGATGACCAAGGGAGTAGACACGATTTCGGTGTCTACAATCACCTTATCCAAAATTGACCACTATATATCTCACCTAATACCATGTTACATAACCATCCATAACCCCTACATCATCAATCATGGCCCTCACCGATATCTCCTTGTGGTCTGACATGACATCTTATAGTTATGGCTCTAGGAGCAAGAGATTTTCATCTTCCCTCTTGTATCTAAGGAAATATAGTAGGATCCCTTGAATAATTCCAAACTATCTATGTACTCACTCGAATGGGATAAGCTCTATCTCCCCATCCCTAAATGTGCTTCTATCTAACCATTGATGGTTGGGGTCCAACCCCTTTCAAAACATTTTAGGGCACCCTGCCTAGGTGATTCCTTTTAAGGAGATCACCCCATATCCACCCAACATAAATTTTCCCTTTTCTAGCTTACCCTACTCTGATCAACCTGTTTTAACATGCCCACATCGATGTTGGCCTTTTTTGACCTGAACATTTGTATGTTTTGTGATGACCTTGCCTTGGTCTTTATGACCACATTGACCAACCTTGTCATGTTGAAATTTTACAATTCATACCACCTCATGTATGACCAAACCATTTGTGTTATTTTTTAGGATCACTTCCTACCCCAAATAGATCTGTGTAACACTGACCCTATCTAGATGACTTGATAGGATTGACTTGATCAGTTATGACCAATGTTGTGGATTAGTTACCCTATCATATATCTCCTTAGAACCTAACCTTATTTTTATCAACATTGGCAACTTTAGTCTTTAAATGATCTTGAATATCCCAGTTATTCACATTTTATGTGCACATTTTCATTTCAAACGCCCAACTCATTTTTTGTCACCCACCTCATTACTCACCCTTTACCATTTATTAAACCCTGAATCGATTTCACTTTCACCTCGTCGACTCCTAGTTTGAAGGGGAACACCTCCTCCCATACTTAGGGTAACTAGACCTTGACTAATAATCATTTTTTTTTACAGCTTATTAATTCATAGTTTCATAACAAAAAGGGGCAAAATGTAGACACTCAAAAATTTCATAATTTTAGATGTCAAAATTCTTGAAACCCCTACCCAACCCTGAAGTGAGTTGACCACCTACTTGACTTAGCCCACTTACTAATTTACTAATTTAAATTTCTAATTCACCTCTCTTTTAACTTGTTTTCCTCTATAACCTCAACCACCAATGATCAGTCTAACCATCAATCGTTATCCTTACCATCGATGGTCAGGTCCTCTAAGCTTATTTTAAAAGCATTACCAGTTATATGAGATAGACATGGTTGTATTTATAAACTTTATTTATGAAATTATAAAAATATTTAAAGCATCGTAAGTGGACAATTTATCCTCCATCATAATTAAAAACTTCATCCTACACATTTAGTAACTTCATATTATAAAAGGAAAAAAGTAGGAGGAGAAAGGGATCCAAAAATCTAGTAATCTACATCTAAGCTATCTTGCATATAGGTATCTAGTGTCCCTTCAGCAAGCAAATAGCATCAATAAAGCCCTAAAACTCTAATGGAATCACTTTCAAAGGCCAAAGTACAATCACTCTAGTCAAATTACTTCATCCTTCCACCATCAAGTTATAGGTATCTCATGCTTGTTTTCTTTGACTTGTTTCATTTCTAACCTCCCTACCCTATCAAACTTATCAGTATCTTATTTTCCATCCCCTAGATTTTTAATAGACCTATATTTTTATAATTACCCAATTTATAATCTTTTTTTGATCATTCCCAAACTCACATAGGTAACCATTAATGGTTATCTCAACCATCAACGGTCACCTCAACCATCAACAGTCACCCAACCATCGATGGTCACTCTGGTAGAAAATAATAACAAGTTATTTTCACCCCCTTGACCCTAACCAAACCCTATTATATGTGTTCCTAACTATTCATAAAGACTTTTATGATTTTTTAAACCTGACCCCAACTATCTTAACATGAGTATTGACCTAATTTTGTTATATTTAATCATTTTTTATAAGTAATTTACATTCATATCATATTATATGCATTTAATTTCCATTTGTTAAATGCAAGTATTCTTTATTTTCATTTATATCAACTTTATTTTTATATATAGTGGATTGATAGCCTCTTAGCAAGCATACACTTCTTAGACCTAACTCACACTAGGCATTCCACTCAACCATCCATCTAACAACCCCTTTTCTAGTGTCTTTCTTATCTGCAGGTTATTCCTTCCAAGACAAAGAAGAGTTCTCACCATCATCTAGGTCACACACACACTTTTAATAGGTACTCTTCTACACACCCTATTACTAGTTTCATTACTTTCTTCCAAATTAAGAAATGAGTGGAAATTAATCTGAAACAAAACCTTTAAATATCAACCATTGATCTTTGATTTGATGATCTATATTCAATTTTCTCATCTTTAAAACATGTCTATTTGATTGATCCCTAACAATCTCATTCTCTCTATTGGATCTATGTAGGCTTCCCAGCTTTAACTTTGTCAACTTTAAAATGTGTCCATTGATCTTCCTAATTTGAGATTTTATGTGCCATTAGATCTTCATACTAGCATGATCTTTACTTTTTTTTTAATGTTAAACATCGATCTCTTTATCCCATCTTATTACTTCCTAAATTTATGTAATGCTTACACTCTATCGATCTTCTCAGACTTGCTCAATATTTAACTCACCACTTTGTTGATAAACCTCAAGCACTTTATCTTATTGGTTTCACTCACTTCATTGGATCTCCTTTACATGATCATCTTCTCACCATCAGATCTTTTGACAAGCTCAATATTTATCTCTACTTAGCTTTCAAGAATGTGATACTTAAAATTAGTGTGTGCCTTCTGTACATAGCTATCAATTCCCACTATTGAGACACTTATCATATTCATATTGATCATTGACTTATTGACTTTGAACTATATTGTATATTTACTATGCAAGATCTATGATTGTGACACTTGTCATTAACACATTTAATCAGAGGTCTTTTTGAAAAATTGACTTTGCTACGCTTTGTTGGATCTTTAATGTATGATTAAATGATAGCCAATTATCAAGCTAGGACAAATATAAAGTCTAAGACTTATGAAATATTATGTCTTTTGATCATTGCTTAAGCAAGCTCATTTCTAGGTTGAAGGGGCTAGTTTTATAATGATGACAAAGGCTTAAGTTATAAATTAAGATATCAGGTCCAAGGTATATCCAGTCAACATCAAAATATAAAATCCTTTAAATACCATGAATTAAACCCTTAGGTTTTAACTGTGAAATTGTATAATGTTTGAGAGTAAAGACAATTCAATTACAGGCTCATCACTCTTCATTTGAACCTATGGACCACATATCTAAGATGCTAATGAAAAAACCATAACAAATATTCTATCTATTTCCTTTGCAAATGTCCATAACTAGTCTTTATAAAAGCATGATAAATCTACAAGACCTTGTGCATATTTGACTAAGTATGGGGACCACTTCAATATGCCTAGAAGGCTAACTTTGCTCTTGCATAACTCTTATTATGCATAGTTGCATGACCTAAAATTTGATACATAAGATCCTCTTACATAGGATATTCCATCCATATATCTAATTGGTCCTAAATCCTTCATATGTGTAAGATATGACATTATCAAAGTTCTTACTTAACTTTATCTTACAACTTGGAAATTTGACTATGTTGGAAAACATGATCAAAATTCCTAGGAGCCCAACTTTGCTCACTCATATCTTTTGTCATGTTACATCGTATGACCTAAGATTTAGCGCATAAAAATTAGGAACAAAAATGAACAAACCCATATGATAATTTTGTCTTGGCACCTTCATATGTGTAAATGTTGACCTCATCAATATGCTTACTTGGCTTTGTTAAACCCTTGTGCAAATTTGGCTAAGTATAGAAATTTAGTGAATTATGTTTAAGTATCCAAATTTACATCCTCATATCTTCAATTATGTTTCATTGCATGTCTTCAAATTTGGTACATAATAACTAGGGCCTAATGTGATCACAACCATATGATCATCTCCCCCAGACTCATCTACACATGGAAATGGTGACATCATCAAATTGCTTACTCAAATTTTTTTGTATAAACCTAAAATGTCTAGATGAACAATATGAGGAACCGAATGACTTCCACTCATGCACACAAGCACTACAATCATCTTTGACCTCTGATAGGATGCCTTACACATCCTCAAATCACCATACTCATCCCTAAGCATCAATGACATATATAATATCCCTTTTGACATCAATGACATGTTCATAATATCCCTTTTGACATCAATGATAATCAAATTTCCAACACCATGATGGTCTTGAAGCATCAGATATGCTTCATATTAAATGCCTATGCCAACTCAACATCCCTCAATGGGTCATCAATGAATTTCCTATTATATGACGTAAAATCAATTGCCACATCATCATACCACATCAAAATGAAACACAATAACCATGTCATCTTCATACCTTGCAAGACTTACATTTCAAAATAAAGATTTGAGTAATTATTAGGGCCTTCACATCAAAATGACTTAAACTTAGGATATAAAAAATGTCCTTAGTAAAGAAATATATAAATTATTTAAATATAGTATTTTTCAAATACAATAATCATCTACATATTTTCATTATCTATTTCAAGCCAATAATCACATCATCCATGTATACCAATGAAAGTCAAAGAATCATCACAAACTTGTTCAAACTATCAAATCTAAAAATCCATTCTTGAAATTTTCATGATAATCCATACTTACTAAAATCAAATAAATACATCTAAAAATGTCATATTAACATATATATTTCCATATTGAGAACATATGAATTATAATCATACCTAACTAAAAATTTTGATATATAATCTAGATAACTAATCTAAGAAGTAAAATGACTGATCACATACATATGTAGTGATATATAGATGCACATTTTATTCATTGATTCATTATGCTTTTCTAAACCACTCAAAATATAAACATAATTTCATCAACCAATATTTATCAATTCATAATCAAAAATATGTATCTAGATATATTATTAATTGACCAGGTCCCTGACATAGTTTTAAATTTCATGACTGAGTCATCACTATGATATAAAGTATAAATATTTTGAAAATTTTGAGGGGTTTTGAAAAATAAGAATAAGAATTCCGTTATAAAAAATGATAATTATAAGTAAGAAAAGGATAATAAAAATATGAAACCTCACTACTCTAAGAAGAACTCTTTTTAAAATAAGAAGGGCCTGTACATAAGATAGGATAGTGATGCATTAGATGATAGTAATAGTTCAGATGATGACCATGATTTTGCCTTTGTGGTTGAAGGAAATGAAATCATATTCATGACAATAGAATTAGCTTCTATGGATCAAGAAAAATAATAAGTTGAAGACTCAAATGAAGAATAAGAAGGAGAAGTGGATCTAGAGGGTGAACTCATTTGTGCTCTAGATGAAATTGAAAAGCTGAGAAAAGAAAACTCAAATCAGAAGTAGGCATAAAAAGAGATTGAAAAAGTATCCAAAAGTCTTGAAATTTTTGATCAAATGGTAGTTATCCTAAAAACACAAGTTGAAGAGGCTAAAATAATAGAATATGTATTCAAATTTAAACTATAGTATAAATCTAATGAATGCATGAAGTTAGAAGCAAAAATAATGGCTTTGAGAAAAGAACTTGAAAAATCTAAAGAATAAATAGACAAAGGTCTAAAGCTAAAAGGAGGTTCAAAAATTCTTGATGAATTTATCAACTCTCAAAATCCATCAAAAGAGATATTTGGTCTTAGTTTTAAAAAATGGAAAAGTCCCATAACCAATACATCTACAAATTTATATAATAACTTAAAATCAAAAAGAGAATTGAGAACAAAGAAAGAAAAATCTTGCTTTAATGCCTCTAGAGATACAAAGACAAACATAAGCACTATTGATATGAAGAATCCTAAAGAAAAGAAGAATAATAATGAGTCAATCTTTTCAAACTCAAGGAAGATGTAGAACACAAAGGTATATGATGCAGATGGTTATATAAGGATGAGATACTAAAAGAATCTAGAGTTAAGAAGACCTCCTCATCTTGCATAAAAAAATGTTATGACTAGGTATTCCTCATTTTTCTATGGTTATTGTTATACCTATAATCAATTTGGTCATAGGTCTAGTGATTTTAAAGTTAAACCTAAAAGGAGAAAAAACTTTGTGAGTAGAAATTCATTTACACCCTTATTAGATACAAATGTAATATGATATAACTACAATAATCATGGTCACATAGCTAAATAATGTAGAAAAACCTTTGTACGACCAAAAATACAAATTGAAAATAAAATCATGCCTCCCAATGTGAACAAAGGCTCAAAAGTCTTTGAAAAGGGGGAAAATAATTCAAAAAAGAAACCTAAGGATGTGTATGAAGTGAAAGATTAATAAGTTTCACAATCTATGATTGCTCAAACTACACTCCATGTCAAGGAATATAATTTCTGGGTAATAGATAGTGGTTGATTAAAACACATGACTAGTGTTAAGATAAAGTTCATCAAACTAAGTAAATTTAAGGATATGTCAGCTTAGGAGACAATACTATAGTAAAATTCCATGGTAGAGGAACCTTAAATATGGATGAAAAACTACCTACACATGATTTACTTTATGTTGAATGATTGAAACATAATCTGATAAGTGTCAGTCAAATGTGTGATAATGGATATAAGGTCACATTTAATGTATAAGGGTGTAAAATAAGGAGATCTAGAATATTAGTTGTATAAGGGGAAAAAATTGAAAGTAATATTTATAATATAAGTGAAGTGAATGGTAATATCTACCTAATATGAAATAATGATGAGATTTGGTTTTGGCATAGAAGAATGGGTCATGTCAACTTTGATAACCTAGTAAAAGTGATATCAAATAAGTGTGTTAGACATATGCCTAAGATAACCAAACCTAATGACACTACTTGCAAGGAATGTCAGCATGGCAAGCAAACAAGGGTTAGATTTCAAACAAAGAAATATTCAACTACAAATCCTTTAGAATTAGTTCATATTGATCTTTGTGGTTTTACTAAGACAATAGGATTTAAAGGAGAAATATACTTCATGTTTCTAATAGATGATTACTTAATAATGACATGGGTAACCATTTTGAAGGATAAGTCTCAGGCATTTGAAAGATTCAAGATATTTAGGGCCATCGTAGAGGATGATATTGGATGAAAAATCAAATACTTAATATCTAATAAAATTGGTGAATTCACTTGTAATGAATTAATATAATACTATGATAAAAATGAAATCAAAATGCATTACTCTATAGTAAGGACTCCAGAATAAAATGGAGTTTTTGAAAGAGAGAATAGAACAGTCAAGGAGATGGCCATAACAATTCTAAAAGAGGATAAGTTACCTTATGGATATTAGAAATAATTAATACAAATAGTAGTATATATCTTGGATATAATTCAACTAAGGATAAACAATGATAAAACCCCCTATAAACTATGGTATGGAAAACCTACCTCTATTAAGTATTTCAGAGTATTTGGAAGCAAATTTTACATCAAGAGAAAATAAGATAACTTCGGAAGATTTGAATCAAGATGTGATGAAGGAATATTTCTTGGTTATTCTACCCAAATAAAATCCTACATATGCTACATCAAAAGGATACAAAAATTTGTAGAGAGTATTAATGTCAAGGTGGAAGAAGGCTTGAAACATGTTAAACTTGACAGAAACATATATGAAGAAGAATCAGAGTCTAAAGAGGAAGTAGCTAATGAATATCCTAAAGAAGTAAATGAAAATCCACATGCAAGATTTGTTCAAAATGATCATCCTATAGAGCAAATAATTAGCAATAAAAATGAAGGAGTTTAGATAAGGAGAATATTTTTAATGAAAAAGGAGAAAGTAAGTTTTTCTCTAATATCTAAAATTGAGCCTAAGAATTATGTTAAAGCTAACAATGATGAGAATTGGCTAAAATACATGAAAGAAGAACTAAGACAAATTTGAAAGCATAAAACTTGGGAATTAGTTCTAAGAATTTCAAATAAGAATGTAATAGGTACAAAGTGGGTATTTAGAAATAAACTCAATGAGGATGGAACTATCATAATAAATAAGGCTAGATTGGTGTGTAAAGGATATGCACAAGTCAAAGGCATATATTTTGAGGAAATATTTGCTCCAATTTCTAGATTGGAAGCCATAAGAATGTTTCTATAATTCTCTATTTATAATAAATTCAAAGTCTATCAAATGGATGTTAAGTCTACTATCTTGAATGGGAACCTAGAAGAGGAAGTCTACATATAATAACATGAAGGTTTTCAGCCGTCAAAAGAAGAAGATAATGTGTGTAGACTAAAGAAAGATCTATATGGTTTGAAATAGGCACCTAGATCATGGTATTCAAGATTAGACCAGTAACTACAATAATAAGAATTCAATAAAGGATGTATATATAACAATCTATACTTCAAATTAGAAGGTGATCATATGTTAATTATTGTTGTATATGTAGATGATATCATTTTTAGTGGAAATAACACCAAAATGTGAAAATAATTTGCTACTCAAATGTAAAATGAGTTTGAAATGTCTATATTTGGATAACTTTCTTTCTTCCTTAGTCTATAGATATCATAAACTAATGAAGGGATATTTATATCTCAAACCAAGTATACTAAGGAAATTCTCAAAAAGCTTGAAATAGAATATAGAAAACTAGTAGGTATTCCCATGATAACTAGATGTAAGTTGAGCAAAAAGGATGAGTCCCTTGATGCAAATTAGACTTTGTATAGATCAATGATAGGAAGTATGTTATACCTAACTACATCAAAACCTAATATCATGCAAGTAGTGTGCATGGTTTCAAGATTTTAATATGCTCCTAAAGAATCACATGTCAATGTAGTGAAAATAATCTTTAGATATATCAAAAATACAATTGATTATGGCCTATGGTATCCCAAATATGAATATTTTACTTTGACAATGTATAGATGTTGATTAGGTAGGCAATTTAGATGATATAATAAGTACTAGTGGTGGTGTATTTTTATTTGAAAATAAACTTGTTTCATGGCTAAGTAAAAATCAAGATTCAGTACTCTTTCTATAGTAGAAGTAGATTATGTTGTAGCAATGGCATGTTGCAGTCAAGTTTTGTGGGTGAAGTAAACACTCAAATACATCAAGGTAGAATAAAAATCACCTATATCTATTATTTGTGACAAAAGTTTTATTAATATATCAAAAAATCTAGTGATGTATTCCATAGCTAAGCACATATCAATCAAGTATCACTTCTTAAGAGAAAAGGTTGTAGATCAAGAGGTCACAATGGAATATGTGCCAACATAGGGTCAAGTTGTAGACATATTCACTAAACCACTTCCCAAGGAATAATTTGATTATTTGAGGCAAAAATTTGGAGTAATTGCTCCTACATCACACCACTAGATCTTAGTAATAGAGCATGAGGCCAAGGGAAGGATCATAGAAACTTTGTTAATCCCTAAAAAAAGAGAGAAAAGGTAAATTAGGTATTCATTTTATTGTAAATTTATAATGATTTGATGGTTACAAATTCTTGGACAAACTCCTTTATTTGATAAAGGGGGAGAAAATTTTGGATAAACAGTGAGAAAGTTAGAGTCCCTTTGCCATTGATGTCAAAGGGGGAGAAAAAGTACAAATGATCTCTATAAAAGTTTTATATTTATCAAATAAGGATAAAAGCATGTGTCCAAGGTTTTGTTAGGAAAATTTTCCATTTCCTAAGGGGGAGAAAGTTTGGTATGAATAACTTTAGCTTTAGTTCACCATAATCCAATGCAAGTATAGTCAATGCCAGAGGAGTAGAGCATGCATTACAAGATCAGATCATTTAACTTTCCATCAATGATAAAGGGGGATACTATTATCAATATAATTGTCATTGATGTAAAAAGGGAGATAGTTAGCACTATGGATGTCATTGATGTCAAGATAATCGGTCACAGATAAGATTGATGGAGAGAAGAGCATGTTTTACAATTGCATAATATAAGTTGCAATATTGTCATATAAATTTGTCATGCTCTTATAGAGAAAATTTTTGTACCATTTTAAAATCAATTTATAGAAGATACATTATGGGTTATTCAAGTACATCTCATATGTATGGTTTGCAAGTTTAAATAAAGATAAATAAGCCCAAAAATGATTTATATTATCTCTCAGCTATTTAGTAGGGTTTCTTAGTAAAATCCTATGGATTTTTTTCATGGTGTTCATATGAATTTCTATTTTTATGTTAACTAGATATAGGTGGGAACCGGTCACGTAAATTATAAATTAAGCCTTCCTCATCATTATGTAATTGTCCCCTTTGACCTAGTCATTACCAACTTGGGGTAGTGATCAAAGAATTTAATATTTATTAAGTCTTCGACTTAAGATTTGTCTTGGATTGATCAATATTTAGTGCTTAATTGCATAATGAAGATCCAATATTAAAAAGTGAAGCAAATAAGTCCAATAACCTAAGAATGAATGCATTGAATACATGTGTCATGATCATAGAGTTTGAGCAGTAGATCTGTAATGAGGTTCAAAGTTAAATAGTCAATGATCAATGCGAAGGTGCTAAGTGTCTCAATAATAAGAACTGACAGTAATGTGAAGAAGGAATGTGAGGATTCCAAGTGTCATAATCATGGGGAATGATAATGTGCATAAAGAACATGAGGATGCCAAGTTTCACAATCATGGGGACTGACAATGTGTAGAAGGCTCATGAGAGTGCCAAGTGTCACAAGTTTGAGGACTCATAGTAAAATGATTAAAAGACACACGAGATGCCAAGTGTCCTAATATTAGGAGACTAAGTAAAACATCAATAGTTGTGACTTAAATTTGAAGAGCTAAAGTTTGAAAGCTGACAAAGATCTGATGGAGTGCATGAGCTTGTCATATTCTGATCTGATGGTTTCATTTTAAATTTGGGATAATTGAACAAGAATCATTAGATCATGGCATAAAATTTAAGAGCAATTGTCATTATTAAAATATTTATTCATCTCAATGGTCAAGTGATGGAAGACTCAGATAAGATGCATTTTATGACATAGAGAATGACATAGATCATTGTGATCAATCAAAATTGTGTAATATGGCAAGTGCATCAAAACTAGAGCCTGATATATGCTAAATATAGTAAAATATAGAGAATTATGGTAGTGGTGTGTGAATTCAAGAAGAAGGAAACCTATCATTAAATAAATATGAACTAAGTCGAAGAGTGAAATGTGATGTATTAACGACCAAGTGTGAACACAAAGAAGATGTGAGACCTAGATCTAATGCATATATATATATATATATATATATATATATATATCATCTAGGATACACACTAAGTGTGGAATAAATTAAAATTGAGAGGTAGAGAGGTAAAGAGGAAGAGAGAGAATAAGTGAAGAGTATGATCAATTATAGAACAATCCTATAACATAAAAATGGATTCATTTTTTAATCTAGAGTTGTAGATTCATAATAGAACTTATTGGTAGGTATCATCAGAAGTGTTGAGTTGGTGCTCAGTTAGGGATTAGGTGCTTCCTTATAGTAGGTGCTCTTAAATTAGGGGATTGGTCTCTCCTTATGGTTAGTTCCCTTAAACATTGTAAATAATGAGGTTTTTATTATGAGGATGGATTAAAATAGTAGATTGTAGTAGCTATTCTCACCATGGTTTTTACCATACTAAGTTTTCCACGTACACTAAGTGTTTTGTCTATTTGTGTGTGTGATATTTGCATATATTTTTTAATTTTCATTAAAATTATTAAAGGACTAATTTTAATAAATCTACAAATTCAACCCCCCTATCAGTAGATAGTTGTGTTCCAACAAAATCCTATGTCAAATTCAACATCCAAACCAACACATTTACCTATCTCTAAAAGCACCTACCAATCTAATGTAAATCATTTTAATGGTTTAATGTTACCTAACTCAACCTCATATGTTGGGGAATTTTGTGATACCCATCCACATGTCCCTTTAAACCTTGGGGAATATTGTAATGCCCATCTGTTTCTCTAAGTTTTTCTACAATTACATTCAGAAGAAGAAGAAACTGAGGTTAAAGGTTAGGGGTTTAACATTACCCAAATTAAGTTGCGCACCGTATCCAAGATTTGTGGGAGCTCCTCTTTGGATATGGAGGAAACACCTGCAATAAGAATAAGAAACTCAAACAAGGAGATGTTAGAAGATGATATGGTGGACTACCAAGCTACGCGCTCGGTCTCGGAAGCGTGAAGCTCCGTAAGGGATGACAGTCCACTATTTAATGAAAAGAGTGTTGTATAAAAAGAAATTATGAAAGACTAAGAAAGAGAAAAATAGATAATGCATACCAGTTCTCTATAGTCAGTCTGTCATAGTTTCCGACGTCGGTAGGCCTATCGAGGTCGATTGTGTCAATGATGCTGATGTCTATTTTGTTACCGATGTCAGTAGGGGCAGTGGGCCTTAGATGGGTTTTTGAATATGTCTATGGTTGACAGAAGGGTCTAGAAGTTTAAAGGTTTGTGTAGGGTTGCAGGAAGGTGAATAGGGTCTAAAAAAAGGCAAAGGTAAAGGGTAGGTGTGAGAAGAGGGTAAGAATAAGAGGAAGGCTTTTCAGCCTTTCCATGGAAGAAGTTAGGTCATCTCTCAATAGTACTCAGAAATATCAAATGGAAACTAGTTACCAATGTATTCTAAAATACTAAAATGAGAGAGAATACTTAGCTCTATTCGGTGAAGAACTAGAGGTGTCAGAAAGCTTATTCTTGTTATGGATGATGTCAAGGTCCTCGTATAATGTTTCAATCCAATCTAGAGTGACTTGTGCAGAGTTTTTATAGCCAGGAGAGTGATAGTCAAATTTTGATGCTTGGTCTCAGAGTGTGCACATCGATGTCAAAGAGGCTGGGGGTAATCTCAACATTAGAGCTAGGCTTATGTAACTGACATCAGTGATCCCACTGACATCGGCTGAGGGTTGACTAATGTCAGCAGAGGAAGAATAGGTAAAATGGATATTTTTAGCCCTTTGCTCAATTCTCCACTTGCCAAGTGCCTTTGTCATTGGAGAACAGTCAAAAGATAGGTTTATTATGCATCTTGTGAAGATTTTGCCTAACAAGCTTAGCTTCCTAGTTAATGACGATGTTGTGAATGACAATGTCGGGGTCAATACTAGGCATATCGCTATAGGACCAAGCAAAGGCTTTGCTATGATCTATAAGGAGTTTGGTATAGTTGATTTGTTCTTGGGCATCTAAAGATTGACCAATCTTTAAAATGTGAGGAATATCGCAAGATGGGAGATTAATGTCAATAGTTGATTCGTTTAACATAACCTATGTTTCTAAAGGAAGTGATTGTTGTATGAAGGAGTCATCTGCACCCATGTAGGTGAGTATGGCATCATCATCCACGCATTAGACAGTGTTGATGCTAAAAGTATCATTGTCTATCATATCTGGATAAATGAGAGGAAGAGATTTGATTCCCCACCTAGTTGATAGGTCAGGGGTTCCAAGTGAATGGCATTTATGAAAAAAAATAGGAGGGATGGAGACCACCGACTCCATAGGTGAGGTTGGAGGAGAATGCTCTATGATAGTTTTGTGGCAATGGTTTTTAAAGGTTTCTGTAGGTTCTTTGAAACCCATGCCATGTCATTTCTTGGCATTTTTGATTACCTCATCATTTGGAGGCTCAATAGGCTAGTGGGAACCTTGTTCATAATGCCCAAACCCAAAACCCTTCCACACACACCTATAAAGATAGGTGTGAGCAAAGCTAGGGTTGTTGAGAAAGGATAAATCAGATGTGAATAGTTGGGGTGATGACAGAGGATTTCCAACAGTAGGATCCCGATCTAGCCCTCCATAGATGAGATTAGTTTGGAGATTGGGAGGACCATATGGGATGACCATTCTGATGCAATGGTCATAGTTAGGGTGGTGATGAAGTTTTCCATATTCATGAGGAGTTTTGAACATGTCAAGGGTAATCAAATGATACTCCCCAAGTGAAAGGCAATGGAAGGTATCTTCCATAGGATCTTTTGTGGTCACTTAAGGAGTAGGCATAGGTGTGACCAGTGTCTATAAACTTGTCGAGGCTTCTACAGGTGGAGGTGGTGTTTGGGTGGATGTTTTCAAAGGGATGAGAACATCATTAGGTTGGTAGGTCATGTTGCATGTTTTAAAGGGGGAAGGGTCAGTAGTAATGACATGAACCTGCCCCTCATGTTCAAACTTGACACAATGATGTAATGTGGAAGGGACACAGGTCATGGCACGTATCTAAGGTCATCCCAATAGCATGTTATATTGAAAATCCACCTTGATGATATAGAAGAGTTCTATAATTATGTGTGGGCCAACACGAATATCTAAGACCATAGTGCCAATGATAGTGGTGGTGGTATCATTGAAAGAATGAAGAATTGCCTCAGTTTTTGACATTTAGATCTTCAAGAGGGCTAGTTGATCATATGCGTGGGTGGAAATGATGTTGATGCTAACACCTCCATCAATCATAACCCACTTAATGTGAGTTCAATAAACATAAGCTGTGATAAAGAGGGTAGCATCCTGATCTTCCAGGTTGGAGGCAAGAATCTCAGAATCACTGAAGGTGATGGAGGTGACAGTGGATAATGATTTGACTAAAGCAGCCAGTGGTTGGGGGTCTTCAAGTTGGACCTCCACTAACTATAAATCTTTTATTAAGGCTTAGTGATGTTGTGAAGAACGTTGTATGAGGTCATACAAAGACATCTTCACAGGGGTTTGGTGAAATTGTTTCACCATGGAATCACAAATTGCCTCCGAAGATGTTGGTTGGGATGTGCCCAAGATAGAAATCTTGGGTTTTGGTGGTGGAGAGGGCTTGACAAATGGATATGTCCAAGGGATAGAAACCTTCTCTTTCCCTTTATCCTTTAAGGTTTGTGACCTGGTGGCCACATTAATAGTGTTGATTTTGAATAAAGGGGGAGAAGGTGGTAGAGGGACCATAATTTCACGTTGGGATCTCAATTCAAGTGAAGAGATTTGGGAGGCATGGGATGGTGTTGGTAGTTCATCAAAAGAATCCTCAACAAGAAGGGTGTCCTTTTCTAAGTGTTGGTGAATGAAAACTTTAAGAGCACAACAATTCTCAGTATCATGCCTAGGTGTGTGATGATATAGGTAGATCTGAGTGACATCAAACCAAGATGGTTTTGATCTAAGAGGTTGGTATGGTTTAATGGGTAGGAGAGTGATGCTAGAAGAATGCAACAATTAGCGTAACAATGAAGCATAGAAACCCACTAATGGGTCTGTGCTCTTTATTGTAGTAGGTGTTGACAACTTCTATTTAGGAGTTCTAGGGGTGGTTTTTTGTACCACCTTTTTAGTTGGTGGTGTGGCCATATGTGTAGATGGCACTTTCTTGGTGAGAGGTGTCAAATTCTTTGGAAGAAGTATGTTTTTGATGGGTAGAGGGAGTAATGAAGGTAGTTTGTTTTTATGAGGGGTTGGAATAGGGAGCACTCTTATTAAGGTGGAAGGATGTGGATCCAAAGTACAGGGCAATGGTGATGGTGGAGGAGGAGTAGACAGACGTGGTTTAGCAGCCTTCTTTAGCATGGTATGAGGACCACTACTGTGTAGGGTGAGGTTCAAATCTACCTTCATTTATGGGTGAGTAAGGTTTGATACAGGGCAAACACCGAGAGATTTAATGTGTTTTGGCATGGTGGACACCTGTGAGGGTTTGGGTTCAGATGTGGATGGCTGAGCATCTGAAGATTTGGAAGTGGAAGCCTGATCCTCACCATAGACTTTGGGGTAATTTATCATAGAATATTTGGTAGTATAAGATGAAGTGGGATGGGTAAGATAAGGAGCTTTAAGACGCTCCCATAATGCCTCATATTTTAGGTTCTTAGAATGGAGAAATCCTAAGTTTTCTACCAATCGAGAGAAGGATTTAGAGCATGTCACGCGAGGTCTTATAGTTGGTCTTTTGGAGGATTTAGGTGGTTGCGAGAGTAGAAACATGTTGGATGTAGTGATCTCAGGCCAAAGGTGAGAGAGAACCATCACCAAATCTTCCTCAGCTGAAGTGGGTGAAGTGGCAAGTTATTGTCTCGGTGGAGAAGGGATTGGAGAATTTGGCTCTTCAAGGGGATAGAGCGCAGGAATGATCATGCCTTCGACGTGTGGTCTAGGAGTGGGGAAAGTATAATCCCCCATTGGTAATAATAAGGATGAGGGTGGGGCATCCGGTGTTGGTGCCATCAAAGCATCCTCCAATATGGGAGAGGTCAAAGTAGACTCTCCTACATGTGAAAGCGGGTGGATGGAGGACTATCTTCCATTGGTGGAGGAAAAATAGGATAGGGAGGATCCTCTAGAGGGTGAAGTAGATGGATGAGAGCCCCTTCTACATGAGGGTGTGGGGTATGAATGGTAACTTATTCCAATGGTAGAAGAAGAGGGAAGGTGGGGGCAAGAGGAACAAGTAATATAGGATCCTCATGAGGTAGAAGAATGGGTAGAGGAGATGTTTGATGTCATGGGGGTGATATGGGTAAAATAGGCTCTTCTACCTATGGTGGAGAAATGGGTTATCTAACCTCTTCAGATTGTGGGAGAGGTTGGTTAGGAATAATAGGAGAAACCATGTCAACCGTGCGTATGTTGTGCTCTTGAGGGTCATCAGCCATGGTCTGAACATTGTTTTGACTTGGGGGATGGTTAGGAAATGGTGGCCTAAAGACATCCATGTTTTTGTGGGCTGGCACATTAGGGTTATCCAAAATAAGGTCCCCTTTGTCTAACATGTCTTAAACAATGTTTTTGAAGGTTTTACAATTGTCTGTGTCATGACCCTTGACATGATGATAGTTACAAAAGTCATTTTTCCTATACCATGCAGGGATGGCTCATGAGGGGTCAAATTGGGGTGGTCAGATTTGAGGGAGGTTGATGACCCCCTACTTCACTAGTTTATCCAATACATAAGCATATGATTCTCCTATTGGAGTGTATCGTCATTGTTCATACTGTTGTTGGAATTGTCTTGTGATGCTTTATGATGTGGAAGGCTTGGATTGGTTGGTTATGGTAGAAGATGATGACCTAAGGACCACAGTGTTTACCAATCCCTTAGACTTGGAGTGGGAAGAAGAAGGTTTAGAAGAAGAAGGTTCATTGGATTTTGCATTGGTATTTTTACTACGTAATTTGACCTTGTCTTCTTTGACTGCGCAGAGTTCAAGCTTTTGGGCCATAGTAAAAGCTTCATTGAATGTGTGGAAAGTTTGAACCCACAAAGTGGATGAGATGTGCTTGGCACATGCTCTTAAAAAGATCTCGATGAGCATAGGTTGAGGTAGTGATAATTAGATTTAGTTGATCAAACCTCTCCAATAGGCGATGAAGTCAGCTATTGACTCATCGTCAAATTGTCTAATGGAATAAAGGTCTGTGATCGAGACCTTCTTGGTGATGTTGATTGAGAAATGGTCAAGAAATAGCTGAGCGAGTTGAGTGAAGGTGAAGAGAGAATGACTAGTAATGGAGATATACTAGTCAAGGGTGGCACCAAAAAGTGACATGGGGAATGTGCGAAGTAATAATGCATCATCGTGCACTATGAGGTAACAAGCATGTCTAAATGCTTACAGATGTTGTTGTGGGTCCTCTTTGCCCTGAAAGTGATTAAATTTTGGGAGTTCCCATTGGCTAGGGTATGGTCAAATAAGAACTGAAGGGTGGATGGGTTTGTTGCATATTTGTTCATATGAAAGAACATTCTTCAAACCTGAAATAGATGTCTCGAGGTTGGACATCTTATCCATCAGCATCTTAACTAGATCAGTAGATGGATTGGGATGAGGGGCACCCCCTAAGTTATAGGGTACCTAGAAGGCATTGGGAGGGGTGTATGACATACTTGGTTGCATTTGTGTAGGTGCAACATTCTGATAGTTTGTCATAGGGGCTGATGTTAAGGCAAAAGGGGCTTGTGCTGTGAAGTTGGAGGGCATAGCTTGGCTAGATGCTACCAAGGGTGGTTGAATGGTGGTGACACTAGTTAAAGGATAGGTGGTCACTCTCATGTTTATAGGCACAAGAGTGTGTGGGATAGAGATAATCAAGTTCTGGAAAGGTGTCAAACTTGGTTGAATTGTTTGTGGTTGAGGGGGCACAAAAACCCCAATGGAGGTAGGGCCAGAAAGGATAGAAGGGGAGGCCAAATCTTAAAAATTGGCCATGGTTGGGTTACTAGTCGAGGCAATGGCCTGAGTGACCATAGGTTGGGTAGTGGAGGCTGTTGATATCATTGCCATTTCAGCCAAAGAAGTTGGCATCCCATAAATTAGGTTACTCGAAGGATCTCACAATTGGCTTCTAGAAAGATAATGTTGGAGATCCTTGACGTTGTGGTCAAAGAATATCTCAAAAACTTGATCTCCTTCAGGAACAATAGGAGGTTGATCAGGGGTTGGTTGGATATGAGTATGCTCAGTGTCTGAAGTATACTCCATTGGATGACTTGGTACGAAGGGTGAAGGTGGGAGTGGTTGTTGACTTGCATGGTCAACAAGAGTTTTGGCTTGACTGCGTGTTAGAACCATCCAAGGCAAAATGGGTTCATGTTCTAAAAACTATGTGTTTCAGTTTCAAAAAACCAAAATTTGTGTTTAACAACAAAAAGGTCAGGTTTTAAGCTTATTGTTTTGGAAAGAAAATTTGTTGACAGTGACCGATGTCGGTTGTTTAACTAATATCAGTTATGAAATTTTGTCAAGGTCGGTGATTTAATCAATGCTAGTGATGTTTAGATGCCGATGTCAGTGGAGAAACTAATGTTGGTATCTATGTAATTCCAAAAACATAGAAAACTGATAGTTTTTTAAAGAAGACAAAATTCTGAGTTATTTTTGGACTTTAGAATGATGCGACCTTACCAGCTCAAATAATCAGATAGAAATAGTAGAATAGATGATTAGGTAAGCAAGCTCTAAAACATTAGATTCCTAGGAATAAATTTTAGAGTCGTGGTGGCTTATTCCTTAAGAGAATGTATTGGGAATTGGGCTTTTAGAACATGTCCTAAAGAGGAAGTCTATGGCTGGTTTCAGGTTGAATTATGGTGCTCAAAATATATGTGTTAGGTTTAGTATGTGGCCTGGTGCTGGGGCTTGCTCCCTTCACTTCACGAACCCATAGCCGAGCTAGACAACTTAGCCAAAATATACTTTGCCTATAGTTTATACTCTGCCAAAGAATAGAGTGGGTCGTCCTCTTGGTAGTCAAGTCCAAGTAGGATCACCAGGTGGGGTAAGGTATCTGCTAGGTGATGAAATCCCAAATGGGCCTTGTCTCAGGTAAGTTTATATGTTTGATTGCAATTGTGGTTTGGTTGTGTAACATTTGTGCACTACGATTTATTCATAATGATTTTAATTACTAAGTGGGCTAAGTATACATCCAAGCAAGAATGAAATGCAATAGTTTTTAACCCAAATCGAAATATGTTGTTCAAATGCAAACAATTGAAGAATAGGTTAAGAGTATGAGTTTTTCACTTCTCTATGATGCATGCAAGAAGAAAAAGAGATGTTCTTTTTAACTTTTGCTAATGGTTTTCTTTTATAACAAAAAGATAGAAGAAGAGGATGCAAGAAGAGAATATTTTGCTAATGCATCTATATGAAAATTTGCCTTTTAGAAGAATGAATCCAAGGAAAACTCTAGGGTCCCACTGGGCGTGCCAGAATGTTTCTCTAAGTTTTTCTACAATTGCATTCAAAAGAAGAAGAAACTAAGGTTAAAGGTTAGGGGTTTGATGTTACCCAAATTAAGTTGCGCACCATATCCAAGCTTTGTGGGAGCTCGTCTTTGGCTGTGGAGGAAACACCTGCAATAAGAATAAGAAACTCAACAAGGAGAAGTTAAAAGATGATATGGTGGATTGCCAAGCTACGTGCTCAGTCCCAAAAGCGTGAATCTCCATAAGGGATGGCAGTTCACTATTTAACGAAAAGAGTCTTGTATAAAAAGAAATGATGAAAGACTAAGAAAGAGAGAAATAGATAACACATACCTGTTCTCTACAGTCAGTCTGTCACAATTGTCCACGTTGGTAGGCCTATCGAGGTCAGTTGTGTCAATGATGCCGACGTCAATTTTCTTACCAATGTTGGTAGGGGCAGTGGGCCTTGGATAGGTTTTGGAATATGTCTATGGTTGACAGAAGGGTCTGGAAGTTTAAAGGTTTGTGCAGGGTTACGAGAAGGTGAATAGGGTCTAAAATAAGGCAAAGGTAGAGGGTAGGTGTGAGAAGAGGGTAAGAATAAGAGGAAGGATTTTTAGCCTCTCCATGGAAGAAGTCAGGTCATCTCTCAATAGTACTCAAAAATATAAAATGGAAACTAATTACCAATGTATCTTAAAATACTAAAATGAGACAGAATACTTAGCTCTATTCAGTGAAGGACCAGAGGTGTCAGAAAGCTTATTCCTATTGTGGATGATGTCAAGGTCCTCGTACAATGTTTCAATCCAATATGGAGTGACTTGTGTAGAGTTTCTATAGCTAGGAGAGCAATAGTTGAATTCTAATGATTGGTCTCAGAGTGTGCACATTGATGTCAAAGAGGCTAGGGGTAAGCTCAATGTTAGAGCTAGGCTTATGTAACTGACGTTGGCGATCCCATCGGTGTCAACTAAGGGTTGACTAACGTCAGCAAAGGAAGAATAGGTAAAAGGGCTATATTTAGCCCTTTGCCCATTTCTCCACCTACCAAGTGCCTTTGCCATTAGAGAACGGTCAAAAGACAGCCTTATTAGGCACGGGTGTTGGTTAGGGAGTGAGAATAGGTCTTAGGTAGTTAGGATTTGGAGGACCTAGTCTCAAGGTGACTCATAGGGTAAGAAATGGTCTTAGGGTGAGGTGTCCAAGGTGAGGTGTCCAAGGTGAGGTGTCTAGGTGAGGTCATTAATTTAAAATAATTAGTTTATTTTAAATTAATAAGGTATGTAAGTGTTTAGAAGGGTACCAAGGGGGGGTTGACACAATATTGGTATCTACATTTGCCCTTTTTTGTCTTGTGGTTTGTCCTGACGAACTGTAAGACAAAAATAGGTGTAGGTTACCCCAGGTATGGGATGAGGTATTCCCCCTCAAAGTAGAAATCAAGAGAAGGTAATCCAGAATCAGTTGCTGATTTAATAGGCAGTGGATGGGCAAGGTGAGTTTGGAGTGTAAATGCTGCAATAGTTAAGATTATGCGTATACCACTTCATGTGATAGGTAGGTCAAATTATCACAGGCAAGGTTGAGGAGCACTAAAATTGAAGTAACAAGTCCCCAGCTTATTAGTGGTAGCTGATTGGGTTAAACAATCAAAGTTGTATCTCCAATGGTCAAGGAGGACTAAAACTGAAATAACCAATCCCCAACTTATTAGTGGTAGTTGATTGGGTTAAATGATCAAAGTTGTACCTCCAATGGGCATCGTGTTCCAAGTATCTGGGCTAGGAAGTGCTCCTAGAAAACACAAAAATGTCACAGATATTGGGGATCAACTTGGTCATGATCTGATAATATGTGTGAGGGGTGTGCACAATTTGCTAACTATTCGTGAAGTAGCATATGCAATCAAAACAACCAAGGCAAAATTGTCTTGAAAGTGGTCGTGGTCTGAGGAGATAGTCGTGATCCCCAAGGTTGAGTCAGGCTGAGATATAAGTGATCTCAAGGGTTGTTTGTTGTGGTTAAAGAGATGTATATGATCTCCAATGTGGTTTTTTGTGGTTAGGGAGATATATGTGATCTCCAATGTGCCCCATGAGAAGTCAAAGGTGACTTCTACAGTGTCAAGAATAGTTGTTTGGTCATGATTTTGGACTAGGTTTAGATAGTTGGTCCATTAGGTAGATGAATGAATTAATGGCTGAGCTAACCCCAAAAGACCCCATGTCAATTGAATGTTGCCTACATAGCCCCTATTTTAAGGGCCTCAGGCCAGTGTAGTTCTCCCCAAAAGGGAAGAAGAGGGTAGGTTATGGATTGGGTTTGACTAGGTTAAGTCATGGTTAAAGGTTAAATAGTTGGTCCATTAGGTAGACAAATGAATGAATGGTCAAGCTAACCTCAGAAGACTCTGTGTCAATTGAGTTTTGCCTACATAGCCCCTATTTTAAAGGGCCTTAGACCAATGTAGTTCTCCCCAAAAGGGAAGAAAAGTCAAAGTGGTTGATAGTTGTTTTGGTCAGGTTAGTGTTTTTAGCATTTCCCATATATTTAATGGTACATGCTTGAAATGATGAGTGTATGATGATGTTATAGCCTTTTCCATATTGTTTGATGGTGTATGCTATAACATAGGTTATGTGGTTTTTCATCCCTAACAATTTTCCATATTGGTGATAGTGTATGCTAAAAATGAAATGAATTTATTTATGCTTCAGCAGGATTCCATATTGGTGATGGTATATGCTTGACATAAATTGTGTTGGGTTGATATTTTCCATGTGTATTGTTTTCCATATAAACTAATGTGAATGGGCTACGATAAAAATAACACAAATTGGCATTTGTATTAAAATAAATCATGATGTTATGTTAGTGGTTAGAAAATGTTTTAGTTGGTTTGGTTTGGTTTGAAAATGTTTTGGTTGTATTTGACATGTGTTGCTCTTTCATTGACAAGGACCATAATGATAACATAGATAAGGTTGTTGTAAACAAAATCCTGTTCATGCATTACATCGTTGACCATTGGTTTTTGTTAGAGAAGTAGCCTAATCACTTGATGTTAAGTGAGCTCAAAATCCCTTGAGTATTTTGGGGTAATAGGTGTGATTATGTGATATGTCAGGATAACATAACCCCTTTTTAGCAGGGATAACTTTGCCCTTTTTTATAGGTGACCCTGAGAATGACTATAGGCAAGTCCATGACTTAATAGTTTGTAGACTGATCAATGCAGGAAGTCTACTTGGGGATGTTGTTTTGATTTGTGGTCATGTGAAGCTGATTGATGCGGGAAGCTTCTGAGAGGGTGTTATTTATAGCAAAATGTGGGCATAGCCATCCTTAAAGGGAATGGTCTATAGTTTACTTTGTATGTTTTGATAGCTATCCTTCAAGGGAGTAGTCTATTAATTACAACAATAATGCAGCTGTCCTTCGAGGGAGCAATCTACATTTATAGTTTATGAACTTTTGTTAGGCATCCCCATTTTATATTTTTTTCTTTTTGACTGAACTTTTAGTCATGGACTAGGCTATATAGGTTTTAAGGGTGTCCCTTTTTATTAGGATAAAGCATTTATTGCTTTTAAAAAAGGGTTAGCTAATTATTGTAGGGAAAAAGGGTTTGAAAGGAATAGGAATGAGGATGACAAGGGTTGCTCAAGGGATGAGCTCAAGTTAAATGTCAAGTGAATGATTACTTGGTTAACAGTAGAATGGTCATAGATGCAAGGCATTAAGGGGCTCAAGTTCTAGCCATCCTTCGAGGGAAGACAGATGATAAGTCCCTGATCCATACTTGTGCGTTATTATATAAGGTCCAAGCCAATTAGGAGCAAACTTGCCTCATTTTCTTCTTTCCATATTGGTCATGTGTTGGTTTTCTTTAAGGATGAGATCTCTAATTTTGAAATTTTGCTCTTTCAGATTTTTGTTATAGGCACATTTGATGCGATTTTGGTAGATATGAAGATGATTAAGAGTGGCAAGACGGCATTCATCAAGTAACTCGAGTTGAGCTAATCGATCTTGATGAAAGTCATCGTTATAAATTATGTCATGCAAGGAGATGCAAAGAGAAGGTATTTGTACTTCAAGAGGTAAGACAGCCTTGGTTCCATACACTAAAGAGAAAGGTGTAACACCCATAGGGGTTTGGATGCTAGTGCAGTAGGCCCACAAAGTGAAGGGAATGTAAGTATGTTAGTCCCTTCCAGTGTCGTTGACCACCTTCATGAGGATTTTGGTTAAGACTTTGTTATAAGCCTCTGCCTGTCCATTTGCTTGTGGGTAGTAAGGCGAGGAGAAGTTGAGTTTGATGTTGAAAGAGTTACAAAGTTTTTAGATGATTTTGTTTTTGAAAGAGTTGTCGTTATCAATGATGATCTTGTGAGGTACACCAAAATGATAGATGATGTGATGGTTAATGAAGTCAACAATTTTGTTAGCTTTAGTGGAGATGAGGGGAACAACTTCCACCCATTTAGTGAAATATTTAGTTGTTGTGATAATAGACTAATGTCAGAGAGATGAATGAGGTTTAATCTCACCTATTTAATCTAAACCCCATTGTGAAAAGGGCTAGAAATCCTTAGCAACTTATAAATCATGGCTAGGGATATGAAGTAGGTTAGCATGTTGCTAGCATTTGATACAATGTTAAACATAGTCACTACAGTCTTGGTGAAGAGTGGGCCAATAATAGCCTAGGTAGAGGATGCACTTTGCAACTGCATTACCACTGAAATGTCCTCCACAAATCCCATCATGGGCCTATTTGATGGCATGAGATGTCTCAGTGGAGCTTAAGCATCAGAGAAGGAGGCCGTCAAAACCTCATTTGTAGAGAAGCCACCCTAGAATGGTCTATCAAGTAGTACTCTTGATAAAAGCCTGCCATCCATTTCTAGAGAGATCAGGAGGAATGATAGAATAAGTCAAGTAGTCAACAAGTTGTTTATACCAAACATCCTATGGACTAGAGTCGATATTGCTGACAAAGTTGACGTCAGTTGAGATATATGAGGGCAATTCCAAATGGTGTACCATAACATAGATTCTCAAGGAAGTAGATGAAGATGGGATGTGTGAGGTGAGAGAGGCCATAGTGTCGGCAAACTTATTCATAGAGCGAGGAATAGTTTGCAAGAGATAATGGTCAAAAGACCCTAACAATGTGTCAACATGGTGTTTATATCATTGTAAAACTTTGTTTTTACAAAGATATGAAATGTTAATTTGATTAATGACTAGTTACAAGTCGCCAAAGATATTGATTATCTTGATGCCTAAGAAAATGGTAGTTTAAAGTCCCAAAATTAAGGCTTCATACTCAGCCATGTTATTGGTGCATTCAAAGTCAAGTTTGAAGGATATAGGCATGGGCTCACCCTTGTGAGGGATGAGAATGACCCCCACACCCCCACCGTGTTGACATTTAAATCCATCAAAGAACATTGTCATTTGATAGAAGATGTCATCAGTGGATAGCATGGTGATAGACTCATGAGGAAATTCACATTTAGAGGGTTGGTTATCAGGTAAAGGGGCATCTGCTAGTTGGTCAGTGATCATTTGCCCCTTCATAGACTTTTGTTGAATGAATTCCAAATCAAACTTAGCAAGAAGCATGAGCCAACGAGCCATATGTTGGTTTTGGTATGGCTTGGAATGCATGTATTTGAGAGGGTCGATGTGGGTGATGACGTAAGTCTTGTGGTTGAGGAGATAGTGGCAAAGTTTGGAGGTGGTAAAGACTAATGCCAAGCAACATTTTTTTGTATGAGTATACCAAGTTTCATAGTCAATGAGTGTTCAGCTTATATAATAAACTGCCTGCTCATGATGTTGTTCGTCTCGATGCGTGATCATGGCACCTAAGGAATGATTTTTTGCTGAAATGTAAAGATAGAAGGGTTGGTCATCTTTAGGTGGAATAAGGACTAGTGGAGAGATAAGGTAGCATTTAAGAGCCTCAAAAGCTTCTTGGCAATCTTTATCCCATTTAAAGGAGACATCCTTCTTGAGCAGGTGATGGAATGGTTTGCATCGGTCATATAGCTATGAGATGAAGCGACAAATAGATTGAAGCTTCCCTTGCAGGCTAAAATGTTGTTTTAGGTTAGTTGGTGGGGGCATCTCGAGTATGGCTCGAATCTTAGCTGGATCTACCTCAATGCCATGGAGAGAAATGATAAAACCTAAAAGCTTCTTTGAGAGAACCCCAAAGACGCATTTCTTGGGGTTGAGTCGAACATTATATTGTAGGAGGCGAGTGAATATTTTTTTGAGAATTTGTTAGGTGGTCACGGTGAAGTTTGGATTTCCCCAGCAGGTCATCCACATATTCCTCCATGATTTTGTAGAGGAGATCGAGAAAGATATAAGTCATGGTGCATTGGTATGTGGCACCTACATTTTTGAGGCCAAAAGGCATGACCCTATAGTAGAACATCCCCCAAGGGGTAATGAAGGTGGTTTTATGTTGATCTTCTGGTGTAATCAAGATTTGGTTATATCCTAAAAACCTATCCATGAGTGATAGCATCTCATGACCAGCTGTAAGATCAACAAGTTGGTCAATTTTTGGTAGAGGAAAGTCATCTTTTAGGCAAGCTAGGTTGAGGTCACGATAGTTAGTACAAATTCTAATTCCCCTAGTTGCTTTTGTGACAAGGATAATGTTTGATACCCATTGTGGATAATCAATGGGTTGGATAAATGAGACAGAGAGAAGATGTTGAAGCTCTTCTTTAACAAGGAGTGCAACAGGAGGATGCAACCTGTGAAGATTTTGCCTAACAAGCTTAGCTTCGTAGTTCATGACGATGTTGTGAATGACAATGTCAGGGTCAATACCAGGCATATCGCTATAGGACCAAGCAAAGGCTTTGATATGATCTATAAGGAGTTTGGTATAGTCAATTTGTTCTTGGGCATCTAAAGATTGACCAATCTTTAAAATGTGAGGAATATCAGAAGATGGGAGATTAATGTCAATAGTTGATTCGTTTAACATAACCTATGTTTCTAAAGGAAGTGATTGTTGTATGAAGGAGTCACCTGCACCCATGTAGGTGAGTATGGCATCATCATCCATGCATTAGACAGTGTTGATGCTAGAAGTATCATCGTCTATCATATCTGGATAAATGAGAGGAAGAGACTTTGATTCCCCACCTAGTTGATAGGTCAGGGGTTCCAAGTGAATGGCATTTATGTGAAAAAAAATAGGAGGGATGGAGACCACCGACTCTATCGGTGAGGATGGGGGAATAGGTGAAGTTGGAGGAGAATGCTCTATGATAGTTTTGTGGTGAGGGTTTTTAAAGGTTTCTATAGGTTCTTTGAAACCCATGCCATGTCATTTCTTGGCATTTTTGATTACCTCATCATTTGGAGGCTCAATGGGCTAGTGGGAACCTTGTTCATAATGCCCAAACCCAAAACCCTTCCACACATACCTATAAAGATAGGTGTGAACAAAGCTAGGGTTGCTGAGAAAGGAGAAATTAGAAGTGAATAGTTGGGGTGATGACAGAGGATTTTCAACAGTAGGAGCCCGATCTAGCCCTCCATAGATGAGATTAGTTTGGAGATTGGGAGGACCATATGGGATGACCATTCTGATGCAATGGTCATAGTTAGGGTGGTGATGAAGTTTTCCATATTCATGAGGAGTTTTGAACATGTCAAGGGTAATCAAATGATACTCCCCAAGTGAAAGGCACTGGAAGGTATCTTCCATAAGATCTTTTGTGGTCACTTAAGGAGTAGGCATAGGTGTGACCAGTGTCTACAAACTTGTCCAGGCTTCTACAGGTGGAGGTGGTGTTTGGGTGGATGTTTTCAAAGGGATGAGAACATCATTAGGTTGGTAGGTCATGTTGCATGTTTTAAAGGGGGAAGGGTCAGTAGTAATGACATGAACCTGCCCCTCATGTTCAAACTTGACACAGTGATGTAATGTGGAAGGGACACAGGTCATGGCACGTATCTAAGGTCATCCCAATAGCATGTTATATTGAAACTCCACCTTGATGATATAGAAGAGTTCTAGAATTATGTGTGGGCCAACATGAATATCTAAGACCACAGTGCCAACGATAGTGGTGGTGGTATCATTGAAAGAATGAAGAATTGCATCAGTTTTTGACATGCAGATCTTCAACATGGCTAGTTGATCATATGTGTGGGTGGAAATGATGTTGATGCTAACACCTCCATCAATCATAACCCACTTAATGTGAGTTCAATCAACATAAGCCGTGATAAAGAGGGTAGCATTCTGATCTTCCAGGTTGGAGGCAAGAATCTCATAATCACTGAAGGTGATGGAGGTGACAGTGGATAATGATTTGACTAAAGCAGCCAGTGGTTGGGGGTCTTCAAGTTGGACCTCCACTAACTATAAAGTTTTGATTAAGGCTTGGTGATGTTGCAGAGAACTTTGTATGAGGTCATACAAAGACATCTTCACAAGGGTTTGGTGAAATTGTTTCACCATGGAATCATGAATTGCCTCCGAAGATGTTGGTTGGGATGTGCCCAAGATAGAAATCTTGGGTTTTGGTGGTGGAGAGGGCTTGACAAATGGATATGTCCAAGGGATAGAAACCTTCTCTTTCCCTTTATCCTTTAAGGTTTGTGACCTGGTGGCCACATTAATAGTGTTGATTTTGAATAAAGGGGGAGAAGGTGGTAGAGGGACCATAATTTCACGTTGGGATCTCAATTCAAGTGAAGAGATTTGGGAGGCATGGGATGGTGTTGGTAGTTCATCAAAATAATCCTCAACAAGAAGGGTGTCCTTTTCTAAGTGTTGGTGAATGACAACTTTAAGAGCACAACAATTCTCAGTACCATGCCTAGGTGTGTGATGATATAGGTAGATCTGAGTGTCATCAAACCAAGATGGTTTTGATTTAAGAGGTTGGTATGGTTTAATGGGTAGGAGAGTGATGCTGGAAGACTACAATAATTAGCGTAACAATGAAGCATAGAAACCCACTAATGGGTCTGTGCTCTTTATTGTAGTAGGTGTTGACAACTTTTATTTAGGAGTTTTAGGGATGGTTTTTTGTACCACCTTTTTAGTTGGTGGTGTGGCCATACGTGTAAATGGCACTTTCTTGGTGAGAGGTGTCGAATTATTTGGAGGAAGTATGTTTTTGATGGGTAGAGGGAGTAATGAAGGTAGTTTGTTTTTATGAGGGGTTGGAATAGGGAGCACTCTTATTAAGGTTGAAGGATGTGGACCCAAAGTAGAGGGCAATGGTGATGGTGGAGGAGGAGTAGACAGACGTGGTTTAGCAGCCTTCTTTAGCATGGTATGAGGACCACTACTGTGTAGGGTGAGGTTCAAATCTGCCTTTACTTATGGGTGAGTGAGGTTTGATACAGGGCAAACATCGAGAGATTTAATGTGTTTCGGCATGGTGGACGCCTATGAGGGTTTGGGTTCAGATGTGGATGGCTGAGCATCTGAAGATTTGGAAGTGGAAGTCTGATCCTCATCATAGACTTTGGGGTAATTTATCACAAAAGATTCGGTAGTATAAGATGAAGTGGGATGGGTAAGATAAGGAGCTTTAAGACGCTCCCATAATGCCTCATATTTTAGGTTCTTAGAATGGAGAAATCCTAAGTTTTCTACCAATAAAGAGAAGGGTTTAGAGCATGTCATGCAAGGTCTTATAGTTGGTCTTTTGGAGGATTTAGGTGGTTCCGAGAGTAGAAACGTGTTGGACGTAGTGATCTCAGGCCAAAGGTGAGAGAGAACCATCACCAAATCTTCCTCAGCTGAAGTGGGTGAAGTGGCAAGTTCTTCTCTTGGTGGAGAAGGGATTGGAGAATTTGGCTCTTAAAGGGGATAGAGTGCAGGAATGATCATGCCTTCGACGTGTGGTCTAGGAGTGGGGAAAGTATAATCCCCCATTGGTAATAATAAGGATGAGGGTGGGGCATCCGGTGTTGGTGCCATCAAAGCATCCTCCAATATGGGAGAGGTCAAAGTAGACTCTCCTACATGTGAAAGGGGGTGGATGGAGGACTATCTTCCATTGGTGGAGAAAAAATAGGATAGGGAGGATCCTCTAGAGGGTGAAGTAGATGGATGAGGGCCCCTTCTACATGAGGGTGTGGGGTATGAATGGTAACTTCTTCCAATGGTAGAAGAAGAGGGAAGGTGGGGGCAAGAGGAACAAGTAATACAGGATCCTCATGAGGTAGAAGAATGGGTAGAGGAGATGTTTGATGGCATGGGGGTGATATGGGTAAAATAGGCTCTTCTACCTATGGTGGAGAAATGGGTTATCTAACCTCTTTAAATTGTGGGAGAGGTTGGTTAGGAATAAAAGTAGAAACCATGTCATCCGTGAGTATGTTGTGCTCTTGAGGGTCATCAGCCATGGTCTGAACATTGTTTTGACTTGGGGGATGGTTAGGAAATGGTGGCCTAAAGACATCCATGTTTTGGTGGGCTGGAACATTAGGGTTATCCAAAATAAGGTCCCCTTTGTCTAACATGTCTTGAACAATGTTTTTGAAGGTTTTACAATTGTCTGTGTCATGACCCTTGACATGATGATAGTTACAAAAGTCATTTTTCCTATACCATGCAGGGATGGCTCATGAGGGGTCAAATTGGGGTGGTCAGATTTGAGGGAGGTTGAGGACCCCCTACTTCACTAGTTTATCCAATACATAAGCATATGATTCTCCTATTGGAGTGTATCGTCATTGTTCATACTGTTGTTGGAATTGTCTTGTGATGCTTTATGATGTGGAAGGCTTGGATTGGTTGGTTATGGTAGAAGATGATGACCTAAGGACCACAGCATTTACCAATCCCTTAGACTTGGAGTGGGAAGAAGAAGGTTTAGAAGAAGAAGGTTCATTGGATTTTGCATTGGTATTTTTACTACGTAATTTGACCTTGTCTTCTTTGACTGCACAGAGTTCAAGCTTTTGGGCCATAGTAAAAGCTTCATTGAATGTGTGGAAAGTTTGAACCCACAAAGTGGATGAGATGTGCTTGGCACATGCTCTTAAAAATATCTCAATGAGCTTAGGTTGAGGTAGTGAGAAGTAGATTTAGTTGATCAAACCTCTCCAATAGGCGACGAAGTCAGCTATTGACTCATCATCGAATTGTCTAATGGAATAAAGGTCTGTGATGGAGACCTTCTTGGTGATGTTGATTGAGAAATGGTCAAGAAATAGCTGAGTGAGTTGAGTGAAGGTGAATAGAGAATGACTGGTAATGGAGCAATACCAATCAAGGGTGGCACCAAAAAGTGACATGGGGAATGTGCGAAGTAATAATGCATCATCATGCACTATGAGGTAACAAGCATGTCTAAATGCTTACAGATGTTGTTTTGGGTCCTCTTTACTCTGAAAGTGATTAAATTTTGGGAGTTCCCATTGGCTATGGTATGGTCAAATAAGAACTGAAGGGTGGATGGGTTTGTTGCAGATTTGTTTATATGAAAGAACATTCTTCAAACCTGAAATAGATGTCTCGAGGTTGGACATCTTATCCATCAGCATCTTAACTAGATCAATAGATGGATTGGGATGAGGGTCACCCCCTAAGTTATAGGGTACCTAGAAGGCATTGGGAGGGGTGTATGACATACTTGGTTGCATTTGTGTAGGTGCAACATTCTGATAGTTTGTCATAGGGGCTGATGTTAAGGCAAAAGGGGCTTGTGCTGTGAAGTTAGAGGGCACAGCTTGGCTAGATGCTACCAAGGGTGGTTGAATGGTGGTGACACTAGTTAAAGGATAGGTGGTCACTCTCATGTTTATAGGCACAAGAGTGTGTGGAATAGAGATAATCAAGTTCTGGAAAGGTGTCAAACTTGGTTGAATTGTTTGTGGTTGAGGGGGCACATAAACCCTGATGGAGGTAGGGCCAGAAAGGATAGAAGGGGAGGCCAAATCTTAAAAATTGGCCATGGTTGGGTTACTAGTCGAGGCAATGGCCTAAGTGACCATAGGTTGGGTAGTGGAGGCTGTTGATATCATTGCCATTTTAGCCAAAGAAGTTGGAATCCCATAAATTGGGTTACTCGCAGGATCTCACATTTGGCTTCTAGAAAGATAATGTTGGAGATCCTTGACGTTGTGGTCAAAGAATCTCTCAAAAGCTTGATCTCATTCAGGAATAATAGGAGGTTGATCAGGGGTTGGTTAGATATGAGTATGCTCAGTGTCTGAAGTATACTCCATTGGATGACTTGGTACGAAGGGTGAAGGTGGGAGTGGTTTTTTACTTGCATGGTCAACAAGAGTTTTGGCTTGACTGTGTGTTAAAAACATCCAAGGCAAAATGGGTTCAAGTTCCAAAAACTATGTGTTTCAGTTTCAAAAAACCAAAATTTGTGTTTAACAACAAAAAAGTCAGGTTTTAAGCTTATTGTTTTGGAAAGAAAATTTGTTGACAGTGACCGATGTTGGTTGTTTAACAAATATCGGTTATGAAATGTTATCGAGGTTGGTGATTTAATCGATGCTAGTGATGTTTAGATGCCAATGTCAGTGGAGAAACTAATGTTGGTATCTATGTAATTCCAAAAACACAGAAAACTGATAGTTTTTTAAAGAAGGAGAAATTCTTTGTTGTTTTTAGACTTTAGAATGATGCGACCTTACCAGCTCAAATAATCAGACAGAAATAGTAGAATAGATGATTAGGTAAGCAAGCTCTAAAACATTAGATTCTTAGGAATAAATTTTAGAGTCGTGGTGGCTTATGCCTTAAGAGAATGTATTGGGAATTGGGCTTTTAGAACAGGTCCTAAAGAGGAAGTCTATGGCTGGTTTCAAGTTGAATTATGGTGCTCAAAATATCTGTGTTAGGTTTAGTATGTGGCCTGGTGTTGGGGCTTGCTCCCTTCACTTCACGAACACAGAGCCGAGTTGGACAACTTAGCCAAAATATACTTTGCCTATAGTTTATACTCTGCTAAAGAATAGAGTGGGTCCTCCTCTTGGTAGTCAAGTCCAAGTAGGATCACCAGGTGGGGTAAGGTATCTGCTAGGTGATGAAATCCCAAATGGGCCTTGTCTCAGGTAAGTTTATATGTTTGATTGTCATTGTGGTTTGGTTGTGTAACATTTGTGCACTACGATTTATTCATAATGATTTTAATTACTAAGTGGGCTAAGTATACATCCAAGAAAGAATGAAATGTAATAGTTTTTAACCCAAATCAAAATATGTTGTTCAAATGTAAACAATTGGAGAAGAGGTTAAGAGTATGAGTTTTTCACTTCTCTATGATGCATGCAAGAAGAAAAAGAGATGTTCTTTTTAACTTTTGCTAATGGTTTTCTTTTATAACAAAAAGATAGAAGAAGAGGATGCAAGAAGAGAATATTTTGCTAATGCATCTATATGAAAATTTGCGTTTTAGAAGAATGAACCCAAGGATAACTCTAGGGTCCCACTGGGCATGCCAGAATGTTTCTCTAAGTTTTTCTACAATTGCATTCAAAAGAAGAAGAAACTAAGGTTAAAGGTTAGGGGTTTGATGTTACCCAAATTAAGTTGTGCACCATATCCAAGCTTTGTGGGAGCTCCTCTTTGGCTGTGGAGGAAACACCTGCAATAAGAATAAGAAAATCAAACAAGGAGAAGTTAGAAGATGATATGGTGGATTGCCAAGCTACGTGCTCGGTCCCAAAAGCGTGAATCTCTATAAGGGATGGCAGTTCACTATTTAACGAAAAGAGTGTTGTATAAAAAGAAATGATGAAAGACTAAGAAAGAGAAAAATAGATAACACATACCTGTTCTCTATAGTCAGTCTGTCACAATTGTCCACGTTCATAGGCCTATCGAGGTCAGTTGTGTCAATGATGCCGACGTCAGTTTTGTTACCAATGTTGGTAGGGGTAATGGGCCTTGGACAGGTTTTGGAATATGTCTATGGTTGACAGAAGGGTCTGGAAGTTTAAAGGTTTGTGTAGGGTTACGAGAAGGTGAATAGGGTCTAAAAAAAGGCAAAGGTAGAGGGTAGGTGTGAGAAAAGGGTAAGAATAAGAGGAAGGATTTTTAGCCTCTCCATGGAAGAAGTTAGGTCATCTCTCAATAGTACTCAAAAATATCAAATGGAAACTAATTACCAATGTATCTTAAAATACTAAAATGAGATAGAATACTTAGCTCTATTCAGTGAAGGACCAGAGGTGTCAGAAAGCTTATTCCTGTTGTGGCTGATGTCAAGGTCCTTGTACAATGTTTCAATCCAATATGGAGTGACTTGTGTAGAGTTTCTATAGCTAGGAGAGCAATAGTTGAATTCTAATGATTGGTCTCAAAGTGCGCACATTGATGTCAAAGAGGCTAGGGGTAAGCTCAACGTTAGAGCTAGGCTTATGTAACCAACGTCAGCGATCCCACCGGTGTCAACTGAGGGTTGACTGACGTCAGCAAAGGAAGAATAGGTAAAAGGGCTATATTTAGCCCTTTGCCCATTTCTCCACCTACCAAGTGCCTTTGCCATTGGAGAACGGTCAAAAGATAGCCTTATTAGGCACGTGTGTTGGTTAGGGAGTGAGAATAGGTCTTAGGTAGTTAGGATTTGGAGGACCTAGTCTCAAGGTGACTCATAGGGTAAGAAATGGTCTTAGGGTGAGGTGTCCAAGGTGAGGTGTCTAGGTGAGGTCATTAATTTAAAATAAGTAGTTTATTTTAAATTAATAAGGTGTGTAAGTGTTTAGAAGGGTACCAATGGGGGGTTGACACAATATTGGTGTCTACACCATCCTTACATCTACTTACCCATTGGGGCATTTTATGATGCCCACTTTTATTCTACAATGCATAATAATAAACAAATTTAGTTTCAATAAATATTCCAAGACATATAGGCTTATATTTCACATGCTCATCTTTGATAAATATGTTAGCATAGATCTTACTTGTTATTTTTTATCTCATGTTTCTTTGTTTTTGTGTACTTTACTTCTTTTAGTTTCACTTTACTAGCATCATTATCTCCTTTATGTTCTTTAGTTTTTTTACACATTACATTTGGCATTTATTTTCATTTTGGTTCTTATATATCTCTTTAGTTTTTGTCTTTTTATGTCATTATTTGCCTTAGTAGCTTTATGATTACCTTTCCCCCATTTGTTAACATTCACCTCATTGGTTTTCACCTAATGATTTGAAGTGTAAGACCATATATAAGACCAGGATCTCATCACAAATTATCACATTAAAACATCTTTAAATCATTTTTTGGGATGACTACTACTTTCATTAGTTCTTGTGCTAGATCCGTTGTAGGTTAGTATGGATTCTCTAGTGACATGACCATTATAATCATAGACCCATCCCTTTAATAACATTATTTTACCTCCTTATAATCATCTACAAGCATATTTATCATTGTATCACTTATTACATGGATGTATCTTCATGATCCCCATCATTCCCTTATTTCCTTTCATTTGAGGCTCACATCAATCAGTTTTGAGATTGCACACTTACTTGTGGGAAAGTATAAGAGTCTTTAGACACCTTGATCTTTAGGTCTTTTTCTCTACTGACCAAGTGTAAGCTCTCTTGTGTTTGTCACCTATTTCACTCATGTTTGGTTCTTTAACTCCATATGGAGGAGGAGGAATAGAAAAATCCAAAATAATTTAAAATCCAAATAATAAAATACAAATAAAAGGAAATGATTAAAAGGCAAAAACAATCTCAAAATTCACATCACACTAAAATACATGACCTATATTTGGCACATCTCTTATATTATTCAAATATCAAACTCCATAATTAGCCTCAAGATAGAGTGAAGGTCCATTCAAGTGTGGTAGGCTAGTAGACTAGGTTAGGAGGTCTCATTATATCATATATTATCTATTTCCACCTAATTTATCACATAAGTACCCAATCTTCATAGAAGATCGATGAATCTATAAGGGGTCCTGAAGAATGGGGAACATGTCATGGGAAGGTAGGTCCATTTTAATTTTCATGCATATATCCCTTATGGGTTTATCTATATACTTCACTTTTTAGCCCAAACTTTATGTTCATTAGTCAAAATGTCCTAAGTCCTTGGTGTTTATAGTTCTTAGCCCTTGTCACTTGCCTAGTGTGTCTCATTCTTGCTAAGGATGTTCACATCACCCATGTGGTGCCTCACATTTTTTATTTGCATCATATTTTCCTTATATTTACCTTGTTAGATATTAATTTTAGTTGATCGCATCCTTGATCACATCTATCTTAATATGCCTCTTGGTTTATAGTTTGTGAGTTTATCTTAGATAGGACTAGGCCTTCCTCACAAACACCCTTACACCATTTATTTACCACACCATATCATTATCATACTAGTCATATCATTAGGTGGTTCTATTTTATTACATTATATATCATAATAAGCACTAAGTTTGAATTTTCATCGTTTAGAGATTTTTATTTCCATTTATCCATCATATTTTTGTTTTATTTTTGTGGACTTCACTTATCGTACATGTGACATTTTACATTCTTACATGTTTCTATTTACATATTATTTCTTCATGTTCATCTTATGTCTTGATTTACATTTCATTTTCAGTCATTCATGTTTTTATTTATATTTGATTCTACATGATTATCCTACATGGGGTTATTTTTCACTTGCTTACATATCTTTGTTAGAGTTTTCTTGAATTGACATCCTTTTTTCTATTTATGTTTTACATGCTTCCTAATGTAATTTAGTATGTTGTACATTCTTTTCTTATCATTTACGTTTTACATGCTTTCCAATGTGATTTAGTGTGTTCTACATTCATTTACCTTCATTTTTTCATTCATTTTCCATCAATATTTTGGTTCTAACCTTGCATTAACAATCCTAATTTACTATTTTTTCTAAGTAACTCATTTTTACTTTATCTATCTTATGTACGCACACATTACTTTTATTGTTAGTTTTGTATCCCTAGGGTTTTTCAAATGTAGGTACTGCATCCTCCACAACCAAGAATATGATATTTTCATACATTCATTCATTATAAAGGTAATTTAATGTATGTATATGGTATTTTTAGTTACTCTCATTTCATTTTAGCATTACTTTTTGTATGTCATTTTTAGTTATCTCAATTGTATGTGTTACTATGTTATTTCTTAAAGAACCATCCTCTGTTACACTCATGTGACACATAATGAATTAGAGTGGGGCATATGTATACACATAATATTTTTATTAACTATACCACTTAAATCACTTTTTATATTATAATAACCTATCGAGTTTTAATCTCTCTAAGTACACGCCTTAAAGGGAACACTAGGAAAGGGATTGGTAGACCATTGGTGCTTCATAATATTTTTATGACTTTTTATCATTCCTACCATTTCTTAAAAACATTCCCCTAATCTTTGCCTCCTATTTAATATGTTCCTCTAGTCATTTTTTTCCTTCATTATCCCTTCTTAAGCCTAAAACCCTTTTTGATAATTTATAATAAAAAGTCACCTAGGCCAACTTAGTATTCTAATTAATACTTGTTATTATCATTTAAAATTATAGAGTTGATTGGGATGACTTATTATTATAATTGATACTTGTTATTATTAATTAACAATATATAGTCGATTGGGCCGACTTAGTATTCTAATTGATACTTGTTATTATCAATTAATAATACATAGTCGATTGGGCTGACTCTATTAACTAAACTTTTGGAAAGGTTTAAGGTTAGATTTTACTTTATATACACATCCATTTCAATATTTTATTATAGTAATGGAATACGAATTAATAGATATTACACATCTACTTATCCACCATTCTACTTGAGTATCAAGCTTAGGGTTTCATACTGTCTTTGGAGATATGGATCTTATCTTATGGAGAAGTCTTTTAGATGCATTGATAGGTTTTTAAGCCTAGAGTTGATTTATACTTATCATACTTACATATCACAATAACCTCTTTCAAAACACCTTGGCCAAGGGCGAGATTGAGGCTCAATGGGTCCGTCTTCAAAGGTAAGTATTCCTAACTTTGTTCTACATTTGTAAGAGTAGATAGATATGAATTTTTACTAATCTTCCATACATTAGGATTTTTTATACATTAAAATTAGTATATGTCTTCTATGCATATTTAATTTTCATGTTTATTACCCCCACTTTATGCCACAAGCTTTAGTGAGTACTATATTATCTTTAATTTACTTATTATTAGTCTAGTGAATATGAAAACATAGGACCTAATTAGGCTTATTGCATAGTTTTACTTAACTAGAGGCTTTAGAAACCTCTCTAGTGAATTTATTATGTTAATATATCCTTTGGCTAGGTTTAGTGGATACATCTTGGTCATGACCCCTAATATCTAATGTATCCACAATCATAAATATAAGTAGGATTTATTTTCTCTGAGCTAGGATTGATTTATAGATCTATTGTATTTCCCATTGCATACAAAAATAAATTGGATAAACTAAAAATACATGGAAATTATTTAATTATCTAGTCATGTCATATTCAAAATTTAAATAAATATCTAAATTATGACATCATCAAAAATTTGTCATGCAATAGGCATTTATGGAGACAACTATTTGAATTAAGGAAAGCTATGCCTTATTTTTATTTGATCAGGTAAAAAAATTGGTTTTAAAAGGATATATTAACCCTTAAAAACTCAAATAATAAAAAATAACAAAAAATAAGCTAATTAACCCCTTAGGAGGCAAAACAAAATACAATAAAAATAGATCAAGAGGGGGGACCCTCCAGTGGTTAATTTTGATCTTTAGATATCTTATCATGGGAACCTTACTTGTTCTTGTAAATTTTTTCCCTTGTCTTATTGTTGGGTCCTTCAACATCATCTTGGGGGGATCATCCATGGCCTTTTTTGTCCCTATTCTTGTAAAAGGGTTTTCTTGATTGGAGACCTTATGGGGATATTAGGTGGGGGGTATTCATCACCTTTAGTAGTTATTTAACAATATTTTGTTTCACCTTATTGTAATGGATGAAATATTAGACAGTCATGTCCACTTTCTTGTGCAAGGCATTCCATTCTTGAATGAGACTAGCCAAGTTTAACCTAGCTTCCTATAACTTATTTTTTAATATATTTAACTACTCTTTATTTTTTTTCATTTATTCAAATAGGATAATTTTATCCTTCATGACAACCTCCATATAAGTTTCAAAATAACCATTTTGGGCTTAGGGATAAATAGCTTTATTAGGAGGTCATCAGTAGAGGTTTTGGATAGGCTAGTTTGGGGGGTACTAGTAGAAGGGTGGTAAGATATCGAGGTAAGGTCTTCCTTCAAGGATTAATTCATAGCTGAAGACCCCCCAAGGGTACCTCCCTACCTCATAAAGTTTAGCCATGTTTTATCAATAATAGTATAAGTCCTTGATGTAGAATAGGGTTAGATTCATTAACCTAGTGAGCAAAAGTTGTGCATTTTAATTACTTTAAGAGGTAAAATGGGAGACCAATATTATATCCTTGGTAATGGATTAACAATAAAAAATTTAGGAGAAAATTAAATTATAATTACCCTTGAGAGTTAGGTATTTCATCACCTGAAGGTAAACCTCAGGCCATTGCCATGGGAGATCAGCATGGGGGAAACCCTTCTTATCTATTTTGACTAACTCATTTATGTAGAAGAAACATTGGAGGGGTTCTTAATTTTTAGTCTAATCTATGTAATCCTTCACCACTTCTCAAGTCATACCCATGGATTCAACATAAATTTCTCCATGAATTTAATCTTAATTCCTCACATCTCCACCATTCACTTATTCCAACTAGTAATAAAATCCCTTGCAACATCAACATCATGCTTAGTAATCCTTAGCATTATTTCCTTGATTATACCCCATCATAAATTTTTCCATACTTTATTTAATCCCCATACCTTAGAATATGAGGTTAGATCTAAACACTCCCTATTGCCCACCCCCATTCTCTCTATGCTAGCTAACCTGAGGAAGATGTTTAGGAGGTTCTATAATAACTTGGTTTGAATAGATCAAAATAACCTTGAAAATCACATTGCCTCCCTCCTTAGGTAATAAATACACCTCACTTTTTCATAATGACAATTCATTATTTTTGAAACCCATCTTGTTAAGATATGTTCACGCATGTGTCAGCTTGATTTCCATCCTAGTCCACTATACTTTCATTTCATATAGCCAATTAGATGCTTTTAAGGACATGGCCATGCCTTATTAATGCTCCCTCATGAATTGAATCCATTTATATCCACATATCTTGATCTAGATCCTAAGGTCATAATTAATCTGCAAAATCTATAAATACTAAGATGATCACACTTTAAACAATATTTTTAGTGAAAATAAACTATGCATAAATCCTTCTAAAAGCTTTACCAATTCTTTCAATTAATTCAAAAACCAATCCAATAGTGCTTGAGGAGATATTGGAGGTGATAGCTCAACAACATTGCTAAATATTTTGAGTTTAATATCTAGGCACAAACATGCTTTTGGATTGACTTTAATGGTAAAGTCTATGGGGAAGGTATAGTGTGTCTTGTTTATGTTTTCATATTTATTTCTCTACCTCATAGACCATTCCCAACCAAAGGAGTGGGCTTAGTATGTTAGTACTTGTTGTTTATTCTTTATTTTGGTCACTAATGAATGGACTAACCTATTTTGTAATATTATTCTAAAAAAACTATCATGGACATACCTCCACCTAAAAATATAAAACATTATGCATAGTTTTCAAGGTAAAGTTAAAGAAATCCAAAAGTTTATCTTGCAGCTTACAGACTTATGTCACCCCTTTACATTTATACACAATAAGGTAACTCCTTTTTATTGGAATGATGAATGTCACAATTCCTTTGAAAATATTAAACATTAACTTTCTAATCTATCATTTCTAATGCCCCTTATATCAAGAAAATTATTTCTTTTATGCATATCAGCAACATAATATGCATTAGTGGCATTGTTGGCATAACACAATGAATAGGGGGTCAAATAATCAGTTTACTACTTGACTAAATTTTTTGTGTCCTATGAGCTCAATTACTCTCTAATGGAAAAATCATGTCTCATATTTTTTTTGCTTCACAAAAAAATTTGTCACTACATGCTCAACAATCAAACAAAAATGCCAATGAGATGTAGAAGGATTGGTGGAGTGGTATGGTTATGCCGAGCCCCACCCAAGTTTGAATCTTAGAGGGAATTTATAGGATAGATGTGGTTGTTTATTCAATGGTTTCAATGTGATAATGTTTTATGGTTTTATAGTTTTCTTGGGGACTAGGCCCCTGATTTGTGCCCTAGAACTGGTTATAGCTCTAATCAAAATCAAAGTACCAATCTAAAAAAACAATCAAACAAAAATCATTTATAAAATTGATCCACTTAAATATATCTTATCTAAAATATCTCTCATAGATAGAATGGCTAAGTGGGTTGTGTTTTTTAGTGAATTTTATCTTGAGTATGTCAACCACAAAGTAATTAATGGATAGGTACTTGTGGATACTTTGGAAAATTATCCTCTATTAGATCATACACCTCTCACTATAAATTTTCCATATAAATCAATTATGTCTACAGATGAGTCTCTCGTATGGGATTTTTATTTTGATGGTTCTTTCACCAATCATGGATCTGGGGTCTATATTCTACTAGTCACACTTGATGGGGATCTAATTCCAAAATCCTTTCAAATAGAATTCCCTTAAAAAAATAATATATCATAGTATTAGGCTCTCATGTCTGGTCTCAAGCTAGCAATACAATGGGGTATCTAATATCTTTTACTCTTTGGTGATTCCAAGATTATTATCAAACAAGTCCTAGATGAATTTCAAGCTAGATATGAAAATTGTGTCCCTTTAAAAAAATGTTGGATAGCCTTAAGTCATGCTTCTAGTTTATACAGTTTGAAAAAGTGCCTCAAAATAAAAATAAAGTAGTAGGTGTAATGGCAATAATTAATTCATTACTTGATCTCCAAACCAATCATAATCATTTTCTTATCGAGCATTTGGTTATCCTTACATATGATATGCCATATTAAAAAAGGGTTTCCAAGGTGGTTAGTCCCACTTCCATATGGTACCATGATATATATATATATATATATATATATATATATATATATATATATATATATATATATATATATATATATATATATATATATATATATATATATACCTTATTCCACCCAACATAACCCATAGTAAAAATAAGGCCTTCATCCAAATAACTTCACATTTTACCATCCTTGGAAACACCTTATATCAAAAAATCTATGATGAAACTTTATTAACGTGTTTTGAAGAGACAAACTTAGCAATTAAGGAAGTTCATGATGGAATTTGTAATGCCCACACAAGTGGCATAGTCCTTTCTAAGAAGCTTTTTCACATTAGTTAATATTGGCCTATGATGAAATCCAATTCTTGTAAATATGTTAAGTAGTGTGTGCCTTTCCAAAATCATAGTGACCTTACCCATAACCCACCACAGGCTTTACAACCCATAATTATACCTTGGCCATTTTCCACATAGGGGTTATACCTCATTGGAAAAATTAATCCCAATTATTTGTATGGTCATAAACATATCATTACCATTACTAAATACTTTACTAAATGGATTGAGGCCATGCCATTAACTTATGTCACTGACAATTGAAATCTTAAGTTCATCCTAAACCACATTATCTATCACTTTGGAATTCCATCTGCTATTATATCTAATATTGGAAAATCCTTTAAAAAAAAGGATGTTAAGGCCCTTTTTCATAATTATCATATTAAACATAAGTGATCCACTCCATAATAACTATAAGTTAATGGTCAAGCCAATGCAACAAATAAAAATACCCTTAAAATTTTTAAAAGAGTTGTCTATGCATTAAGTTGTGACTAACACACATAGCTTTAACCTACTTTATGGCCATGCCACACAAGATTTATCACACCTATAGTGGTAACCTTGTATTCCCTTATTTATTTCACTGATTCAATCTTCCCTATTGAATTCAATTTCCCATCCTTATGCATAACCCTACAAAACCTAATCTATGATGAATCCTATCAGATTTCACACTTAAGCAAGCTCAACCTCCTTGATCAGAAACACCTTCATACCCTAAACCATTTAAAATTATACCATAATCACCTTTTCCATATATAAAATAATATGATTAAATCTAGAGAGTTCAAAATTAGATATCTTATTCTTAAGAAAAATCAATATAACACCAATGTTGATCGAGAGAAGAAAGGTAAGTTCAAAACAAAAGTTTGGGTCCATATATTCATTACAAAATATAGATCTGGAACTTATAAATTGGCCATGGAAGATGGAGAAGATTTTATGATCCCATGGACATCACTTAAATCATTTATAATTGAGTCATTCTAGTGTTTTTTTAAATATGTCACAAAATAAAAAATTTAAAAAAATGACAAAAAAATCAAAGAAAAATACTGTCCAAAAGTGAAAACCATTCTTATGGGACTTTGGGCAAGTACCATAGTGAAAAATAGTTTCTATTTCCATATGTAAATCCATTTTCTATACACACCCTAGTTTTTTAATATATATACATTATCCATTTTGCATCTCCTTATTCTCTTATCCATATCCCATCTTTTACTTTGACCATGTGTGTTAATTTGAGGTTTGACCTTTGTAGTTGTGTAAATATACCATTACTCATGTTTCAATGGCATCTTATATATCATCTAAACAATCATTATCACTCATCCAACAACACTTTAAACATTTATCCATATCAAAACACATCTTACATCTCTACACCTATCAAAACTAATCATCATTCACTCAGTCATTTTTTGGGTAGAAAATCCATCATCTCCTCATCTTTCAACTAAATCACATCATCACTTTTTCATCAATTCCCATATTTGGATAACTACATATTTCCTAATGTTCCCAATGGATTTTATCCATGGTAGACTATGTAGGTAGCAATTAGAGACATGGGGTCTATGGGGTCAATCAGCCACCACTACCACCATCATCCCATCATATTAATCATGCATTATTTAAATGTCACTTCATTGTTCCTTCCATCCCCATCCAATTCAATACAAATTTATTCATCCATCATAACTTTTAAGGATTTCTTCATCAAACATTTAACATTGTCATAGATCTCAATTACTAAAGGTTTGAATCTAGCCTAGGACATCCATGAAGTCATTTGTTTAGTTTATGTGTCATCTACCTTATTGTGTGTATTCACTATTGTTTTTTTCCTTTTGTTTGATTAGTTATTTACTTATATTTTATATGTACTTTTATTTAGTATGTATTGTGTTTTACTTATGTAATATTTATTTCCGTGTTTATCACATTTACATGGTTTTTATTGTTACAAAGATTTTCTTTTCATTATTATTTCTTTTGTGAGTCAATATCATTATGTGTATTAAAAATGGTATGACCATGGTCTCCCATATCATAATTTAATAATTATTACACAAACGAATATTTTAGTCCTTTCATGTATTACGCAATAATCATCATGGTTTTTCCATACCATTAGTGCATATTATCATGTGAAAAATAAAAATAAAAGTTTATGAATTTATATGACTACTATTGGAAATCTTGTTGGAACTCCAAATAAATCATATTCAATGTAGCTATCTAAACCATATTATGTGTATTTGTATATGTATGTATGTATAATCACATCATTGGATAGAGCCTTTATGGGTAATCTCAAATGACATCGATATGGTGTACTCGTTGGAGGACCCATAACATGCTTAGAATACTACCCCATGGAGTGCTTTGAGGATGTATTCAATGTTATCTCTCCTACCTAATTTCAAATGGACACCATATTAATCATTCCATACTAATTATCCCTCTCAAATATACTCATTAACATTCAAAATCCCATAACAAAGCACAATAATTTATTAGACCTTATCACTTCTATCTAACTAATATTTTGAGATGAATTTTCCACCCACCTAGACAAATTTACTACCCACATGTAAAAATTCACCTCACTTATTTAAAATTTCAATAATTCATTGTATTAATCATCCCCTTTGAAAAATTCACCATAATAAATGCCAAATTCACCATTTTAAAAATGTCAAATTCATTTTCCTCTCCTTTTATAATCATTTCAATGTAAAAACCAATTTATTTTTCACCATACATCCCATAATCCCCTCTATCTTCCATCCATAAATAAAATCCATGTTATCCAATCATTTGATTAATCATCATTAATCCATGTAGTCAATTACATTTTTTGTATACTTGCACTTCAATCATCCCCAATCATTTCTTAATGTTTTCATTCAATCTCCCACACCTATCGATTAGGACCAAAAAAACACAACATCCATCATTTCTCCATTAATCCATCAATCACTCAATTAATCAATTTAATATTGAATTAGTCAATTAATCCAAGCTCACATTTTTATAATGGGATATATTATTCCCACAATCCATTCCTTACATATATCATCACTTAGGTACATCAATGCATGTAGATTATATTAGGATATATCAAAAACCAATCCACTCTTTACATATATCATTTCTTGGGTAAAATCAATCCATCATCACATCCAATCTCAACATGAAATCATTATCTTAAGTTGGTTAATAACATCCATGGCTAAATCTTACATTACATAGTCACTTTACATCTCTTCCCACATTGGGAAAAATATATCGACCTGAGGTCTATTCAAACAATGCATGAAACACTCAAGTACATGGGGTATTTGGGGTAAATTCCACCACCATGATCCATCCAAGTCATTTCATCCATATTTTCCTACCATAAACTAATCAAAATGATATTTATATTTATTATTGATTTCAACTATCAATATTTTAAACTTTTATCACATATCAGATAAATAATATTTTCTATTTTCTGGATTGTATCATACCATCATTGGGATATATCATTCCCACATATATTCCTATGAACCTTAATTCCTTGAGTACCATCCAACCATGCAACCTAAAAATAAGAAATATTATTTTTCCAATCTATTTCTCTAGTTTTTACTAGCTAGGGTCATATCATTTTACACAATCTCCCTATAATGTTTCAAGCATTTATATTGAGATAAGTATCTCCATTATTGATGATAATAAATCCATCCATTTATTGATCTTCCCTTAAATAATTTTGACCATTTATCTACTTTCCCACACAAATATTCACGGGACATCATCACATTCATTTATAGTTACCCAGGGAAACTTTCTTCTCCACAATCATCAACACTCTACTTTATTTTCTATATTTATAAATGTTCTTGATTTGTAACACCATTTAAAAGAGGGGAAAATGTACATACCTAAATTTCAGCATCTAGTGTTGAAATTAACTTTGACACACTAATTATTCACCATCCCCAATTCACATTCATACTAACATCATTTCCCTCCAAATTTCAAATAATTGATTAATTTGTAATAAATTAAGATAAACATGTACACTTTTTTCCTCTAAATTTTATTAAAATCTATATTTTCCACCTTGTCTAGAAATCCTCCACATTTGTGTCAACAAAATGTTGACTCATCCAACCACCTCATGACTCATCTTAGAACATTTCAACTAACATGTGATTTATTCCTTGACTTTTCAACTATATTGACCTAATCATGTTGAGTCACTTAACTACCAACTCTTTTCCTTATTCTTAACACATGGGATTTAGTCATCATCCATTGGGATGATGACTCAAATACAATAGTTGATTATTTTAATAGTTTAAAAAAATCATATTATTCTCAACCATTCATCTCACCACCTTCAAGCCTATAAATTGATGTGCAATCCATCACTTTCAATCATCCACCTTCAAAATATTGAAAATCTATCAAAATATACTTATAAATCCATTGAGATCAAATCCATTTGTAACTACATGTTGCCCAATTCCATTTTTTGGATAATAGTTGAGTACCCACATCAATTAAAAAGAGGAAATCTATTATTGATCACACAATGGAGAAGGTGACAAAATTACATTTCATGTGTTGTAAGTGTATATGCTTCATTTTAATTAGTTCCATGTCTAAACTACAATCAAGAGTGAATTTTTTTAATCACATGAAATTATTACCAAAATTCACCACTAGACCTAATTTACCTGTATAACTACCTATTTAACCTAAAATTATGATGATGCATACATGATTGGGGAAATGGATCGTATTACACCATTAATATTTTTGAGTGAATCCTGAATTAAATCAACCCTTTGTGTCTTCGCAAGATAATTAAGTGACTACTTAATTGATAATAAAACATTATAAATTATGTCATTCTTCTAATTATAGATTAATCCCACTTAATTAAGCCTAAACATTCCTCTAATGTAAAATTCCATGAATTTGGAATTATCCATTTGCTTAAATTAAAAATTTGCCTCACATAAGTGATGTCACTTAAGGAAGTCAATGAGAAATAGAGGGAATGCATTAAATATCTTACACACTCTTCCTCTTACACCCCTCTTACATACTCCAAGAGGAATAATGACTAAACTTTTCTTCCAACATGGCTTCCACACTCCAAAATGCCTTAAATGACATACCTTACACACTCCATATATGTGATCATGAGTTTGAGGACCCATCCTTCACCATTGATCTTGATCTCAAATCAATGGTTCATAAACATTCAAAAAGTCCATAAATACAAGTGCCTTTGTCCATTATAGACAAGTTTATTCATGTAAACTTACTATACTAAAGTATACAAAGAGATTTAACCAATTCTCATGAAAAATTCAAACCAAAGACAAGAATCAAGTGTAGACAATGAGAGGTTCTCTATAATTGATGAAATTGACTCTGCTTATGTATCATTGAAATCACCCTTTTGACAAAACCATAAGACCTCAAAAAACCAAATTTATTTCTCATCTTAAAATTATAATCATTTATTTTATAGGAACTTGATCAAAAAGTGTATTTTAAATTCTAAGCAAAGCATATATATTTTGTACACATCTCAATTTGGGCTTAAAATTAATTCAAATTTATATTTGTGTTATAACAAAAACTTGTTTATTTTCAAAAATTATTTCATTTCATAAAGTTATTTCTTCTTGCTTGAGTGTCTTGTGGGGTTATTTTGTGCATATGATTTCCCCTTTTTGGGTGAATTAGAAATGCAAAGTTCCTATTTGTCTTATACCCTCTTTTTATTTTTGGCCACATGGGGTGGATTTCATTACCTCCCTGCATGTCCTAGGGGTGTGTTCACTAGGAAGTCACATCCTAGCATCATACCAACCCCATTATCCAATAGGTTATATAAATTAAGGTTATGCCAATGGTATATTAATTAGAATGTTATTCATAGCTTGGTTTAACTAATAGCACTTCATTGAGACCCTTATACCTAAAGTGGCTTCAAAGGGACTAGACCTTTTGGTGAATGGTCCATTGAACCTTGACGTCAAATTGATATATAGTTTTGTGCCCACATAGTATAAGGTATATTAGGATCATCTAAAAATCCAAGTAGAAAATTTTCATACTTTATTTTACTAAAAAAAATCCATTGATGTCGGAGTGTAAAGGCAATATCTCTCACAAATTTTCCGTGCTCATACAAACCTTTTGAGAGAAGGGTGGGATTTAAAATGTTGTTAATAATTTCAATAATTTTTTTAATGAATTTTAAATTTTATAATCCTCTCTCAAGGAAATTATATTGAAGGTTTGAATGTATGTGATTCAAACCCATGTAATTTATTATAATTCAATTGTAATGTTTTTATGGTGTTACTTTATTATTTTATCAAAACTTTTTTTATACTTAAAACCAACTTAAAGAAAAACCAAGTATAAATCCAAACTATTTCTATACACACACAACAAGGCATTACTATGACAAAATTCTAGGGCAAATAAAAGCAATGTGTCAAAATTGATCCAAATACCAACCTTCATTGTCTAAACCACATTATTTTACAAGAAACCTAAGCCACACTCATCTCATTTTATGAGCAACCAAACTTCCAATCTCAAACCAATTCCAAGAATAAAGTTATAAATTCTTGTCTAAATTATGTCGTTATGATGTCCATTTTTCTCTAAATTTTAAATCTAATTCTAAATCTAATTCTAAATCTAAATTCTAATTTTGAATCCAAATCCAAACTATTTTTAAAATTACATCATTATGTCATTGGTCTTATTTCAATTCTATTCAAACTATGCTAAGTTCCAATTCTAGGCAAAATGTTCCAAAATCAACCAAAGTCAGTTCTTTTCCAAAACCAAAGCAAACTTGTTCAAAGTCTAGAACAAATTTTACAATAAAATGAAATAGCTTTTGAAAACAACATTCCAAAATGAAATCAAACTTGTTGAAATAATTTGATGTACCAAGATTTTTTCACCCTTTGGAAATAAGTTTGATTTATACACCTTTCCTATTTAGATACATGGAAAAACTTTGATTTAACTATTCCATTTCAACATTTACATTGATAGACCCAATTAAACATTCAAAGTCAATTAAGGTCAACCATTTCAAGATAAAAAGTAGTTCATCTTGAACCATGTACCATGTCAATTAAAGACAAATTAGGTTCATCTTGAACCATCTACAAAACCATTCCAATTATGATCTAGTTCATCTTGAATTACATTCCAATGTCAAATTAAACTTATTTTAAATAAATCCAACAATCCCAAAATCAATTTTATGCCAATTAAAACCACTTCTTATCTTTCCATTTAATATCTCACACCTATCAGTTGGAAACAACAAAGTTATGACATCAATTCTTTCTTTAAGTTGAATCATATCTGGGCCAATTATCCTTATTTGGGTAAAAATTAAATCAAGATCATTTCAACTGATTTTAATCTATGCCAATCCATCATGTTTGTGACAATTCTAGTATAGTTTATTGTACCCTATTTAAGTCCAAGACTGCACTTCTTTGGGACCATTACAATCTATGCCAATTCACCCTATTAGGGGCAAATCAAATCAAGACCATTTTGACCAATTCCAATCTAAGAAATACCACCCTCTTTGAGCCCATTCTAATTGAGACCAATCTACCCTCTTTGGGGATAAATTATTTCATCTAATTACCATTTCATATATCTTTATTTGGTGGCATTAATCTAAGGTTAATCTGAGTCATGGCATCTCATGATTCTAAACATGTTATAGCATCACCAACCTTTAGTCAATAAGTGAGGGAGAAGTTTTCTTAATTTAACCTTATAAATATGTTATTTAGTTTTGATCATCAAAAAAATCAAAAATACCTCCTAAATGTGTCATCTAGTGTAGACTATGGACAAGACCAATTTACATGACACCAATTTGACAACAAAGATGAAAATCTTGTGAGATTGTTAATGCTCATTGTTAAACTTCCAACTAGATTTCTAGTAGAGAAATTATTCTTTTTTATTATAGTTCCTAAATAAGTACCCCTTGAAAGACAAAAATTCAAACCTATTATGACATTTCCCTAATAAGGGCCCTTATCTATTTATAATCCAAGTGTTACCAAGTCTAATAACTACTCCATCAAGATATATCATGATCCCCTTCTCAAACTTGATCAAATACATCCACTTCCAAATCATGATCAAGATAGACAAACCATTATCAACATTTTTATTAAATCACCCATTTTTTACCAAGTCCAAACCATTGATGATCCACATATATTTTATTAATATCCTCTATGTGACATAAGATCAATATTTGATGATCTCATCTTTAAAGAACCTATTATTATTGAGCCAGATACCATTATTAAACCATTGCCAAAAGTCCCCCATTTATGAAAAACCCTTAATTTAAAATCCTCCATTTCCAAGTGAAAGGTGAATATGGTATTTGTGAACATAATTCAACTGGCCCTCTTCATGGCTACTTCAACATCAGAATTAGGTTCTATTTCGAAACCAATATCAGAAGTGGGTTTAATATGTAATTAGAAATGCATCATGTCTATAAATAAATCTTAATTCAAAGAAGATAGATCATACCATATACTTTCAATTAGGGACACATTAGATAATTGATAACATGACCAATATGGGGATCTACTAAACCTAATTAGTGGATCTCTTATCATAATACACAATGCTAGGAAGATAAGTACAAATGCATATCTATCACTCTTACAAAGGAGAAAAAATTAGGAATACTTACCTTTGAAGATGAACCTACCAATCGTCAATCTCTCCTTGGGAAAAGGTTCTTTACAATAGGTTATTGTGGTATGTAAGGATGACAAGGACAAATTAGATATACCTCAAATAGAATGGTTGATAAGCAAATGTGCAATAGCTCTTGCCTCTTTTTCTCTTCTCGTAATAATGGTGAAATAAATTGTATATATAGGTGAATTTAAACATAATCCCTTCTAAAATTTTAGTATTATTTTTAATAATGAACCATGATGAAAATGAATTAAGTTAGTAATGTAGGTTGATTGTCAAAAATAATACAAGGTCGACATAGCTGACATAGTTATGTAAACTATCAAAAGGGGTTTAAGATTAGGGAAACATTAATAAAGGCTAAAAATGACTAGAGGAGGTACAATAGAGGAGAACAAGCTTAGTGGAATGGTTTTTAGGAGATAAGTGTGTATATAATATGTGGAAAAAGGGACAACAATCCTATGAAGCACTAATGGTCTGTCTACTCCTTTCTTGATGCACCCTTTAAGGAATGCACTCAGAAATATTGAGACTCAATGGGTTCCTACAAGATAAAGATATTTAGTAATTGATAAAAAATTTAAAATATTATGGGTATACATATGCCCCACACGAATCTCATCATGTGTCATATGAGTGTAACACAACATGGTGCTTTGAGAATATAACATGATAACACCTAATGTTGATGCTAAATGAAATGTAGTAAGGATCAAATAAGATAAATGAAAGGATAGAATTGAAAAACACATACCTTTACTTACCTTAGTGATGTAGACAAAGAATGAGATGATGAGAGAAGTGAAGGTGTCTAATGTGAAGAACATTAGGTGAACCTGTAGAGATTAGTGTAAAAAAGAGCAAAAAATTGAAATGTATAGAATATAGGCATATAAAAGTGAAAAATGAGCTAGTATAGACAAAGATATGAGGGTCTTAGGAGAATTTTAAAATTAGGATTGTTAAGGAAAGGTTAGAATATTAAGGAAAATGAATGACAAAATGATGGAAAATGAATGATAAATTATTGTAGAACACAACAAATCACATTAGAAATCATGGAAAACATAAATGGAAAAAATGAATGTAGAGTATACTAAATCATGTTGGGAAGCATGTAAAACATCAATGGCAAAAATGAATGTATAATGTACTAAATCATGTTGAAAAGTATGTAAAACATGAATGACAAATTAAATATCAATGCAAGATAAATCTAATAAAAATATGGAAGTAAAATGAAAAGTAACCCCATGTGAGATAAGCATGTCAAATCAAACATAAAAAAAAATATGAATGATTGAACATGAAATTTAACTCAAGATGTAATATAAACATGAAGAAGTCATACATAAAGAGAAACATGTAAGAAATCCAAATGTCATGCAAGATAAGTGAAGTCCATAAAAACCATAGAAGAATATGATGGAGAAATGAAAATCTAAAATATCTAAATGATGAAAACTCAAACTTATTTATTGTTCTAAGATACAATGTAATAAAACACAACCACCTAATGACATGACTAGTATGACAATGATATGGTGTGGTAAATTGTGTAAGGGTGTTTGTGAGGAATTCCTGGTCCTATCTATGGTCTTACAATGCAACTCACAAACTATAAACCAAGAGGCATAATAAGGTATATTTGAGAGGGTATTTGATTAGATAAAATAAATATCCAAAAAGGAGAATATGAGTAAAATATGATGTAAATAAGTAATGTGATGTGCCACATGGGTGATGTGAACATCCTTAGCAAGAATGAGACACACTAGGCAAGTAAGAAAAGATAATAACTATTAACACCAAGGACTTAGAACATTTTACCTAATGAACAAAAATCTTGGGATAAAAATTGAAGTATATAGATCATCCCATGAAGGCTATATGTATGAAAATTAAAATGGACTTACCTTCCCATAACTTGTTCCCTATTCCTCAAGACTCCTTATAAGGCCATCAATCTACTATAAATATTAGGTACTTTCATGAGAAAGTAGGTAGTAAAAAAAGATTTTTTTTATTCTCCTTTTATAATATACTAGACTATCATACCCCAATGTACCTCCGTTCTATTGTGAGGCCAACTATGGAGTTTGAGCTTCAACAAGAAAATTGAGATGTGATTTGAATTTGAGATTTTAAATGTTGCCTTTTGGATGGTTTCCTTTTGTTTATATTTTATGATTTGGATTTTAAATTTATTGATGGATTTTTGTCTATTCCTTCTTATATACAAATTAAAATAACCAAACATGAGTGGAATAGGTCACAAACATAAAAGAGCTTACACTTGGTCACTAGTAAAAGGACCTTAAGACCAAGGTGTCTAAAGACTCCTAGACTTTCCCATAAGTAAGTGTGAAATATCAAAATTAACCGATGTGAACCTCAAATGAAATGAAATAAGGAAAATATGGGGATCATGAGATATTTGGATATGTAATAAGTGATACAATAATGAATATGCTTGTAGTTGATCACAATGAGGTAAAATAGTGCTATGAAAGGGATGGGGCTATGCTTATGATAGTCATGACACTAGAGAAGCCATTATAGCCTACAATAGATCTAGCACCAGCACTAATGAATGTAGTAGTCATCCCAAAAAGTGTTTTAAAGATGTTTTAGTGTGGTAATTTATGAGGAAGGCTAGGTCTTATCAATGGTCTTACACTACAACTCACAAGTTGAACACCAATGAGGTGAATGGTAAATAAGGGGGGAAATAATCATAAAGCTACTAATATAATGAATGACATAAAAAGACAAAAAATTAAAGAGAGATATATAAGGACCAAAATGAAAAAAAATGCCAAATGTAATGTGTATGAAAACCAAATAACCCAAAGGTGACAATGGTGCTAGTAAAATGAAATTAAAATGTGTAAAGTGCACAAAACAAAGAAACACGAGAAAAAAAATATCAAGATCTTGCTAACATCTATATCAAAGATGAGTAGGTAAAATACAAGGCTATAAGTCTTGGAAGGTTTCTTAAAGCTGAATTTGGTTGTTGTTATGTATTGTAGAATAAGATGCCCCAATGGGTAAGCGGATGTAGGGATGGGCATCGTAAGATGTCCCAAAGTCTAAATGGACATGTGGATGGGCATCATAAGTTTCCCCAACATGTGAGGTAGAGTGAGGTAACATTGAACCATTAAAATGATTTGCGTTGGGTTGGTAGGTGCATTTGTAGATAGGTAAATGTGTTATTTTGTTAGATTTTAGGGATGTTGAATTTGATATAGGATGTGTAGGAGAGGTATGAAGAGGTAAAGGAGGTAAAGGAGGACCATGTATGATATTATTTGGAGTAGGAATTTAAATTAGGTACTCCTTTGGTTCATTTAACCTAAGAGATTAAGGTTCACTAGATGAAATGATATGTTTAAAGTTGTGAATGTTAGTTATCCTTTCCTTATTGGTGTAAGAAGAAGGATAAACTATGGTTTGAACAAAACTAGTGGATGAGGTGTAGGTATGAGATAATTTTGGTTGTTCCTTAGGTAGTTGATGTTTATGTGATTGTGTTTCTTGATATAAAAGTTGAGAATCTTGAAGATAGTCTTGATAACATTATTTTATGAGAATTTCAAGATTTAAATGTGGACCAAGAAAGGAAGAAAGAGAAAAGTGATGAAGATCACAATAAGACTCATGAAAATGACCTATAGTAGCATGCCACCAAAAAAATTTATCAGGATTGTACCATTCTGGAGGAGGTTTGGAAGGATCAAAACTCATGGGTTTAGAGGGTGGAAATTTCTTATTAAGTTTTTATAGACTCAAGGGGGAGTGGGTTGGGTTAAAATTGGTTTAATTAGATGCTCCATTTTGAGGTTGGGGAGGCTTGGATGAATCAATGTTATGAGAAAATGTTTGGAAAGGTTATTTAATAGTTGTTTGAGGTGTTTCAAATTGATTCATAAGAAAGTACTACCTTTTTTCTTGGGCTAAGGCTTTTTATAAAGTTTTATGGAAAAAGATTTGAGCATTGTGTTAAAGGGGATCTTTAAGAACAATGACAAATAGTTTTAAAATAATATCATCATTCATGTTATGGTCTACTTCGTGAGCTAGATACTTCTATAATTTAATGAAAATGTGAGTGGATTCATTAGGAAGTTACTTGGAATTGATAAAATGGCTAAGGTAATTTTTAGGAAAGTCATCATGTTAGAATTCTCACTAGAGCATTGACTAAATGCTTGAGTTATGAGATGGAATGCCTAGGAATTTGGTTGTACCATTCAAGTGAATCACCAAAAAAAAATTTGTATAAGATCTTGGTGGTAGAAAAGGTGTTAGTTTGGACCCATCCCTTGTAGAGAATACCAAAAGACTTAATAAATATATTAGGGTCCTTATTCCCATTGTATGTGATAATTGGATATATGTTTCCAATATCTATGGATGTAATGAATGGATCTAAAGGTTCATTTTTAATATGTTAAAGCATTTGGTGATTCATTAGAGGTTGAGGGATGATATTCCTATTAACATCTCTAAGGGAAGGAGGGAAAAAAATTGATTTGGTTGAAACATGATGACTTGAGGTGGTTGACTAGTCATGTGTAATAAATGTTGTTGTAGTTACATAATTTGGAAATGATTAGTTGTTTACATGATGTTCATTTGTTGAGCTATTTGTGCAAGAATTTAAGTTATGTTGCTATGTGGATTTAAATTTGGGGTATTATTGTTGTTAGAAAGAGGATAGTTAGTGTCAGTGGGACGAGGATTTTTTGTAGGTAGAGGATTCCCAATATTAGTATTAGTTATCTTAAGTGTGGTAGAAGAAGAAGGAAGCTTGGTAAATCCACAATTATTACTAAGAGTGTAAATAGTATTATCATCAAGGTTTTTGAATAATTAGGAATCATCTAAATGATCAATTTGATTAGTTTCAACCATGTTACTTTGGGAAGTGATAATAGTACATGCTCTTGTTATGGGTGCAACAAGAGGATTGTGAACATTGGTTATAAGAGGTCAAACATAATGTTAGGATCCAACATTTGATGTAAATGGGTTAATGAGTTTATAAATTCTAGGTTTAAAAGGTGTAAAATTGGTATAAGGTATAAGATTGTCATGGTTTGGAATTTGTCTGATAGGATTATCTAGATCTACAATACAAGATGGAGTAGATTAAGATTGAGAAGATTTAGAACCATGTGGTGAAGAGTTGTACCATAAACAGTTGTCTTCTATGGTGGATAGGTGGGGTAGGAGGGAATAACCCATGTACATTCAAAATGGGTTGAGACTATTAAGAAATAATTTGATAAGAGGATTCATGATGCCATGTAGGAGTGGATATCAAAAATCTAGGAGGAAAAAAATAGGGACAAAATTAGCCAAAAAGAGGAACAGTGTTGAATGATACTAAGTCAACATAATCATCTTAATATGCTAAGGAGATAGTTCTAAATGATACTAAGTCAACATAGTTGACTTAATATGCTAAGGAGATAGTTCTGAATGATACTTAGTAGACACAGTCAACTTAATATGCTAAGGACATAGTTATAAATGAGACTAAGTTGAAATAGTTGACTTAGTATGCTTGGGAGATAGGTAAATCAATCTGTAAGAGACTGTGTTGATAGAGATGACAATGTTATGAAAATAGGGGAAAAAATTACAATGTACTTTGAAATAAATAAATAAAAGTAAACACATAATCAATTAGGTTAATGAAGATGATCCAATTGAGGCACATGGAACAAAACCTTACACCAACACTGACCAATGCAATTTTTTTCAATACAACATATAATTGAGAAAAGATAAAGTAGTCAACTTGGAAAGTAAATGCTAACTAAGTGGTCATCTTGAATGTTATTAGATTATGATTTTAGATGTGATAATAAGTTGTCTATAAGTAAGGAACTAGAAATCAATCTATGGATGGTTTCAAGATGTTTAGGCTGAAAGAGATCCATGTTGGCAATAATACTACCTTGGTATTGGGACCTATCCCCTCACTTCACATACATAAATGATAAGGGTGTCGGGTACTTAGTGAATATATACCATTAACCACAATTTTTACATATGGCTAGAAAACCAAGTCATCTTCCCCCTTGGTGATGAAATCCAAGTGGGCATGCCTTGGGTAGATAATTTTTTAAATGCATTTTTAAGATTTTGTGATTTAGAGTGTGTGCAAGAAAATAGAAAATAGTGAAACTAAATAGTATATTGAAAAACCACCTAATTTGACTATGTGATATATTCTAAGCATGCAATCAACTGAAATTGAAAGTTTAAGCTAATTACTAGCATATAAGTGTTAATTCTAACTTTGAAACATAGTATAGTTTCATTTCAAATGATAGCATATGTAGAGTTTATAGAATAGAGTTGACAATGTCACTGCTATACTACAAAAGCAAGGGTCTAAAAAAGAACTACATCGACAGTGTTGACCCAGTTTTCCATATAAAATATAGAATCTAAACTACATTAATAGGGTTGACCTATTTGAATGTACAGGGGTAGTTTTAAAGACTACAAACTATGAAAAATAGAACTTTAATGAATAACAAAAATAATAGAGAAGAATAGAAAGGAACCTTGATGGGTTGGAAGATGCAGAAGAAAATGAGATTTTTGTTGAAGTACCCTGATTTATACTTGTAAATTATACCAACTATGTTGATTAGGCCAACCTATTTATATAGTTCCTTATGTTCTAAAACTTGTAAAATGTACCATGTCAACAGGGTTGACTTAGTATTTTTTAGTAAGTCTAAAAATGGACAGAGTCAATAGGGTCAACCTAGTAGCCTATCTAGAAGTTTGAAAAGTGTATTATGTTAATAAAGTTGACCTAGTAGCCTGTACCTAATGAAAAAATTGCACAAATAGCATAAAGTCATATTGATGTGACAATGTGTTAAACCTATGCATATAAGTTTGAGTTATATCGACACTATCAACCCAGTATCATAAATATAGAGAAATAAAATGATAAAATAATGAAAATGTTATATAAAACTTTCAAGGGTTAGATTCACATTAGGTTTACTAGAATGCATGAAATTAGAAATTATTCATGTATATAAATCAATCCTAACTCAAAGAAGATAGATCATACCATACACTTCTAATTGGGGACACATTAGATAATTGAGAACATGACCAATATGGGGATCTGGTAGACTTGATTAGAGGATATCTTATCAAAATACACAATGTTAGGGAGGGTTCCAAATCCTCTATTCAAGCACAATCACATGATAACCCTAAGGGAGTCCTATGTTTTATATTCATTAAACTAATAACAAGTAAATAAAAATCTAATCTAGTGCTCACCAAAGCTTGTGGCATAAAGTGGGGGTTATAAATAATAAAATTAAACATGCATAAGAGACATCTACTCACATCAATTTATATATAATCCTAATGCACGATATAAAAGTACAAATTCATATCTATCTACTCTTACAAAGGAGAAACAAAGTTAGGAATACTTACCTTTGAAGATGAACCTATTGAGCCTTAATATCTCCCTTGGCTAAGGTTCTTCATAATAAGTTGTTATGGTATGTAACAATGACAAGGATAAATCAGCTCTAGGCTACACAACCTATCAATGCATCCAAAATCCTTCTCCACAAGATGAGATCCATATCTCTATAGAAAGTATGGAACCCTAAGCCTGATCTTCAAGTAGAATGGTGGATAATAAGATGTGGATTTAATAATGGTGAAATGAACTTGTATATATAGGTGGATTTAACCCTAAGCCCTTCTAAAAGTTTTAGATGATAGATTTGACCCAGTTGACCTAGTACTATTTTTGTTAATGAACCATGTTGACAATGAACTAAGTTGATAATATAGGCTGATTATCAAAAATAATACAAGGTCGACACAGTCGACATAGTTATGTAAATTATCAAAAGGGGATTTAGGTTAGGGAAAGGCTAATGAATGTGGAAAATGATTAGAGGAGGGTACAATAGAGGAGAACAAACTTAGGGGAATGGTTTTTTGGAGACAAGTGTGTAGATAATAAATGGAAAAAGGGACAATAATCATATTGATCACCAATGGTCTACCCACCCCTTTCTTGGTGTACCTCTTTCTTGGTGCTCCCCTTAAGGCATGTACTTAGAGAGATTGAGACTCGATGGGTTATTTCAAGATAAAGAGCATCAATAATTGATAATAGTTTGAAAATATTATGTGTATATAGGTTCCATTCTAAAACTAATATTAAAATAAACATTAAAATCAAAATTAATGTCAGCCTCAACATCATATTTTGATCCTCTTGAGTCAAAAACAACTTCAATATCAGAAGATATTAATGGATGTTGCAACATTAGTTATACATTTGTAGCATATTCAATTAAAAATATTTATGATCCTTCTATGGTCTCATAGGATATTTCCTTCAACATCAACATAATTTATCCTAGTAGCCTCTATGAGGATTGTGATACCTTTTCCCCTTTCATTTCCATTACACATGCCTTTACCATTAACCATCTTGGCCATTGTATCGATATTCTACCTCTTAAAAGTATTGATTAGGACTAATAGAATCACACATTGTTAAACTTATTCCATGGAAAAATATTAGTGCTAGAATTTATGGGGAAACAAGATAATATCCAAGCATCAGAATAATATCATAGTGAAACTTTCTTTGAGGTGTTAGGGAACAATCAAATTCTAAACTCAAAATCTTCTAGTAAAACCTTGTTTGATGTATTATATGATAAGTAGATTAAAAAATTAGAAATCTTTAATGAAACATTATTTAAGGCACTAAGTGAAAATCAAAATGAATTGTCAATGTCCCTTAGTGAAACCTTATTCAAGATGCTATTAAACAATCCAAGTCATAATAATTAATAAGACCATGTTGGTGAAAACCTCTTCAAGGCACCAATAGTTGAGCCAATCCATTCCTCATTATTTGATGAAGATAATATTGAAGTAAACATCAACCCCACCATAACCAAAATCAAGTCAAATATAGAATCAACAACAATGTGTGTGACTAAAAATCCTAATATTCATTTATTTCCCAACCATTCTACATTCCATTATGATCATATTATCCATTCAAGACCATTATAATTTTCATTTATCCCCCAACAATTCTAAATTATTGGTAGCACTCCTTTTTAAATAAACTATGAAGACATGTTATCTAGATATTTAGAGGAAACATAATCAACAACCAACAAATATCATAATAGTGGCCATCTCATTCAAATCAGTAGCAGGATTTAGACACAAAAACCATTCTAAGCAAGTATTGGTTAGACAAAAAAGGGTCCACATTATGTATCTTGTAATCCTCCATTGAGTTGAGATTCTATCAAATCCCAAAAAAATTAGAAACATCAACTAAAAATAAAAAATAAAAAGATAAATAATTCATCCAATAGTGAAAACCATGCTTGTGGCACTTTGGGCAAGTACCATAATGAAAACTAGGTTTATAGCATCATACATAAATAATTTGTTGTCTACAAGTACCTTGACTCTTGAAGGTAGCCTTATATACATTATAGACCATTCTATTCAATCCATCTTGGTCATTACATTTTTATGCCATTCAATCCATTTTAGCCATTCAATCTTATTCATCCCATCCCATCTTATTGTGACCATTAGTCTACCTATCTTTACCTTGTTATATAAGTTGAAGGCATATTGAGACCTGTTTGGGAAAGATTTTGGCCTATTATTCACATAATATTTTTATTATTGGACACATTTATCTCTCACATGACATGGTGCTTGGAGACTCCTAGTCCTTTCCCTCATTATCATGTACCATTTTATTATGCTCATATACCATTCCTATTTTTTAACATGTTGTTGATTCATATTATCTTCCACTAGGTTAAACTACATTGACCTAAGATCCATTTGGACTATGTAGGTAACACTCAATTTTTGAGGTCAATTCAATCACCCCTTTCTATGATCTAACCATTTTATGCACAATTTAAGCCATGCTCTCATCATTTTAAGATCAATTTAAGCCATTTTATTGACATTTTATGAGCAATTTAAGCCACACTCTCATCATTTTATGAGCGATCTAAGCCACACTCTCACTATTTTATAAGTTAAAACATTCAAAATATCATAATCCTCCATTGAGTTGAGATGCCAAAAATCCAAAAAAAATCAAAATAGTTTTAAAAACCTAAAAATTTGAAAACCCCAAAAACAACCTAAAAATCAAAAAAGTTCCAAAAGGAGCTTAAAATCTCCATGAAGATATTAATACAAAAAATATTTTCCTATTTTCTCATCATATTCACTAGTGTCCTTTGGATCTATTTTGGATGGTGTGGGTTACTACATTTGGTGGGTGAGGACCCCTTATCCACCCATGGTAATTTCTAATTTACCATTGTCATTCCTTCATTTTCCCTCTCATTTTTAGGAGAACTACATCAACCTAAGGTCCAAATAAACTATGTAGGTAGCACTTGGATGTATAGAGCATCTCAGGTCAGTTTAACCAATCTTATTTCCATTCCATTTTTTCTTTATTATCTAAATGTTCTCTTGTTTTACAAGTGTATTTTTCCTATTTTTATTTTATAATCAAGTCTCTTACTTGCCAACATTTCTTATTTTTCATATCCTTGAGAGAACAAAATTTGGCCTAAAGTCCATTGGACTATGTAGGCAACATCCACTTGCATGGGGCATTTGGAGACAACTTGGCCACCCCTTTCTTTTTCTTCTATTCCCCATTCTATCCAAATTATTGTCTTATCCTACTAGTTTTCCTCTAGAGCTTAGGTTTAAAATGTCCAAGAGTAATACCATAGTTTTACATGTTAAAAAATGATTCACTAATTACTTGTTTTATGGTGTGCTTATCAATCATGATTATTTTTTATTGTTCTTAATGTATTTCTTTGTTTTTCCTCTTGAGTAACATGGTTCTTTCTATTTCTTTTATTTTTATTTTATGTTTGATTATTTATTTTCTTGCTTATTTGTTTTATTTTTCTATTGTTTCCTTGACTTAGTCTATTATACTAGTAGGTTCATCATCATGGTGTTTTTTCATGTAGTTGTGCTTGAATCCATCCATTGGTATATTTTAACATTTTCATTATGGTTTTTATCATTGGTGAATTATTGTCAATTGTATATTGAATCAAGGGTTGGTCCCTATGAACATTATATCTTGGTCATCATGGTGTTTTATATCATCATACATGTCATTCAATACGACATCAAAAATAAAGTGTTAGAAGTCTCACAAGAAATGATGCAGTAACAAATCTCCTTGTTTACTATACTCCAACCAATAAATAAATTGGCTAAACATAATTTATTAATACAAAAAATTTACCTATTAGGTCACACCATTTAGATTTATAAATTATAAAATTCACCCTAGTGGGTAAACTTCTTGAATCAATGATCACATTTGTTCTACAGGGGCACCTTATTACATCAATGATGATACCTAACTTATTAGGGTACATTATTGTGATCAATCAAGACTCCCCTATTAAGGGCCAAGTCCTTCATCTAATCTTTATTATAATTCCAATCCCATGTATTTATCCCATTCTTTCTTCTTCCTCTCTTTTTCAAGGGCCCATCTATTTCAACTTTTTCCCTAACCATCCCCTTAAGGGGCATCTAGGGCTAATCAAGAATCCTTTGTAGCATTATTTTGAGTTTATCTACTCATAATTTTCAAAAATATAAGAGTGAATACATAATTATTCAATCATTATGAAATTTATTCTCAATGGCATTTTCATTCTTTGAAAATATGTTATTGTGCCTAGTGTTTCACAGTACTTTCTCAAACAGGGGCAAAATGTAGACACTTCATTTTAATCACTTCCATGTCTAAAATAAAATGAAGAATTACTTTATATATTTACATGAAATTTTAACTAAAAATATTCACTTGACCTAATTTATCTATATAACTACTAATTCAACCCAAAATCATAATGACACATCCCTAATTGGGGCAATGGATCGTATTGCATCATTAATCTTATTGATTGAATCTTGAATTAATCAACCCTTTGTAAGTGTCTTCACAAGATAAATATGTGAATACTTAATTAATAAATAAACATTTCAAATTATTCCATTCTTCTAATTATTAATTAATCTCACTTAATTAGTCCTAATTATTCCTCTAATTGAAAATTCCATTAAACTAAAATTATCTATTTTCCTAAAATCAAAATTGGATTATTACCTCACATAGGTGATGTAATTCAAGGAATTCAATGAGAAAGAGAGGGAGTGAAAGAAATCTCTTATAACCCTCTTACACATTCTTCCTCTTACACACTCTTCCTCTTACACCCCTCTTATACACTCTAAGAAGACCAATGATTAAACTTTTATTCACACATGCCTTTCACACTCTAAAAATCCTTAAATGTTATATTTTACACACTCCATGTGTGTGCTAATAAGTTTGAGGACTCATCCTCCACCATTTATATTTATCTCAAATAAATGGTTCACAAACATCTAAAATTTATATAAATAAAAGAAATTTTAGCCATTATAGACAATCTTCTTCATGCAAACTTAATCTAAATAATTATATAACGAGCTTCAACCAATTCTCATACCAAAACCAAGCCAAATCCAATAATCAATTTTAAATAAGGAGAGGTGATTACCACATGCATAATCAAGCATTAAAAAAGACTACATAACCTATAATCTAAGCTAAACCTCTTAAAACTGGTTCTCAATCAAATATTATAAGGAGGTATAAATATATTTTTTATCTTCTAATGAGTATTTCTTACTTGTTTTCCTCATAGCTTAACCTATGGGTTAGGCTTGAGATGTTATTTCTTCAAATTCATTTTTATTTTGTTCAATAAAAAATTAACTAACCTCTCTTAGATTTCTAATATATAGTTATAGATGATCTTTTATGATTATATAATACCTAAGTCATGTACACTTGGTAAAACTCAAACCTGGGTTGTTCTTCTAAGTTCTAAACCTTTCCCACTTTTGTATGTCTTGCATTTGTTGTATTCTATGCCTCTTGGCCTATACCTCTTAGCCTAACCAATTTTATGTTGATGACCTAGGTCTTCTATCTATCCCAAAATTCCTAAAATATACTTATCTTCTATCTCTATAAGTTTTGAACCTCTATCTACTTTTCTACTCCCTACACACTAACATTTGGGATAGATAGTAACATCAACACTATTATCATATCTTTATGTAAGTGTCCAATGCCCCTAAATTCATCTAATTTACAAATGAAACATAACCTAATGGTTAGTCTAATCACTTTAATGTGAGTCATTACTCCAAAGAGATTGATATAAATATAAGATCAACCCTCATTAATTCTTCACCTCATAAAAGACTAAAGAGACCAAGGAAACTTATCAAAATCACTCTATCAAGCATTAAATTGAACAAATATTTCTTATTTACACACCATTCATAGGTAAAACACATCTATAATTTTGAAGTACTAAAGGAACAACCTAAGAGCTTAATTTTCCAAGTTACAAGCTAGATCATTATTGTACTTGCTTTTCACATATTGTATGATTCATACACAATCCAACACATAGGGGAGAATGACATGAGTATAAGGCCTTATTTTTTGGTATTGTATATGTAGGAATCACCTTATGATAGTTTTGTCTTTGGGTTTATCTTCACATTGTGTGACCACTAACACATTTTTCCCAAAGGTCACTATGAAGGTGGAAAACTTGTCATTTCACAAGGAATGATAGTCCATGACCTAGATTTGAATGCACCATAGTGAAGGCAAAGAAAAACCCAAAATCATCTAGTGGTTATATCATTTACTAGTAAATGTTATGTATAGGACACTTGTATTGAACCAAGATAATAACATCAATGTAACCATCCTAGGTTGACATTATTATCTAGAGTGTTAGAAGTGTCAAATCCAAAATCTAATGACTATTCCAGAATCTCTTTCCAGCCTAATTTATATCTATTTTAGATCCATGACTATATTAGCATCATAATAAGAAAAGTACATCATTTTTTTATAATTTGTATATCTATCATAGTTTTACTTTCCATATTTAGACTATTTTATCATAATAAATTTAGTGTATGCTTATATATGAGTTTATAATTTAATTAGCATGTTATATATATATATATATATATATATATATATATATATATATATATATATATATATATAATTATTAGATTTGTGCCATTTCATTTTTATATAACCATTTAACCATTTAATTCAAATATAGGGTTAACATTAAGATCACCTTAGATTCAAATTTTATGGTTAAACATTTGGTAAACCCAATCTTTAAACATCGAACTCTAGGATAAATTAAGGTTTTATTATTTTTTTCTATTACTAATCCCTAAATTTCTATAATTTTACAATCATGTTTGCCATGGATATTTATGTAAATTACTTCATGGTCCAATACCTTATAGTGGTTATTGTATGATTGTAAATTATGAGCTATGGATTTAATATGCTAAATATAGTAACTTAAAGCCAAAATATATAAAAACATCATTGGGAGAGATTATACAAGAAATAAAAACTTATTATAAGGCTCTTACTATCACTTTTATTCTCTTTTTCTTCCCTCCAAGATCTTCAATTAGATTCTTCAAGGATAATTGGATGGTTTTTTGTATTGCTTGATAATGGTGGATTCAAGAGTTCAAGATGGATTCAAGAGAGATTAATAGCTTCTTTAATGCAAGGGTATATAGATTCAAGAGTGTATGAAGGATATAGGATATATTTTATGTGATTCTAAATTTTTAATTAGTATAACCAAGATCTAAGCTTGGTTATTTATAGGGTGGTGGGGAAGATTAAAATTGAATTTTAAATTCATAAAAACCCTCTAGTTTTAGAGAATTCTAGAGAATTAGATAAGATTCTATATTTTAGAGGCTTTTGGATTTGATTAGGGATTATTTTAGGGTTTTTAGTAAGGTTTAGTTGTCTAAGTGTGTAGGAGAAGCTATGGATAGGTTGGTTGGGGGGTAGTTACATATTTTGAATTTTAAATTAGCAAGTGGGGAAGTGGTTATTAAATGTGGTGGGATTAGTGTGTTAATGGGATGTTAGTGGGATAATCAAGGGATTAATATAGCATAGGGTGTGTAGTAAGGTTAGCATGATGTAGGAAATATATAATGGCAAATGGATTTATATATTTAATTAAGATAATGGTTTTTTTATTTTTAAATATAATTAATAGCAAGATTAATGGAATAGTTAAGTTGAAAAAATTAGATGTATATATTTCCCCCATCTTTAAAATGTCATTGGGAGTGGTGAAGTGGGGAGTAATGGTATTTTAAATAAAAACCATTACATGGATGGCTTAAGAAAAATGAGGTTACATTATGCCCCCTTGAGGGGCATGCGAAGAGGAATGAACTAGATGGCCACTTGAAAAGAGATCACAGGGTGGGTATATAGTCAAGATGATGAGGCATTAGAATTCCTCATATGATAGTTGAGCTACGAGTGATAGGATGACTCAAGCGAGAGAGTGAGGGAATGAAGTTATAGGTATAAGCTAGTCCCAAGGGGGGATACACCTTAATAACAATGATTAAGTTCTTAAGATGAGTCCTAGGAAAATTTTAATACCAAGGAGAGAGGTGAGTGGATTCATTAGATAATATAAATAATCTTGAGACAAAGATATAATCTTAGGTAATGGATAGACTAGGATAGATAAGGTTGCAAATTGTTGACATTTCCTAAGGACACATGTAAGTGAGAGCTATATGATGATAAAATGATAGATAAATGATTTGAAATAATAAGTGGATTTGATACAATGATTGTATATAAACATGATTTTATAGATTCAAGTGATCAAAAAGTGGTATAACTATCCTTGGGTACTAAAAAGTGGCCACGTGTTTACTATGATTTGAAAGGAAATTAGTGGTTGAACTATCCTTGGGTATTAGTAAATTAGGAAATTAGTGGAGGAATGCAAAATTGCAACTAGGGGAATTACACCAAGTTGTAATTTTGCACATGCAAACTACAATGTTGTACTTGTGACTAATGGTTTTGCAAAAATAAGGTTTTATAATATAGTAGTGAATGACTTGATTTTTAAAAAAATTGCAAGTGCTGATGATATTTTTCAAATCCATAAAAAATGACTTATGGTTTTGTAAAAATACAAGAAGCAACTAGCAATTTTATGAAATCACAATTTAGGGTTAAGAGATAATAGTGATTTTGATTAGGGTTATTACTAGCATTAATTAGGTGAGGGGATAAGTAATGGAATAGGCATATGGTTAGACAGGGTAGGGACAACATAGAAAAAGTCAAATTTAGAGTATAAGTTTGTAGTGATTTAGTAGCTAATAGGGTTTTTGTTATAGGAGGATTTAGGTGTTTTGGCATCTAGAATATGATAACCCATGGTGTTTCATGAGAAGCATCACCTTATACCAATTTATTTTGGAGTTCTATAGATGATAGGGATTTATTATATTGTCATAATACCCTATGTTAGGATAGACCAAACCCTTATCACCACATTGGTGGAGAAGTGGAACTTGGAGATGAGCACCTTCCACTTTGTCATAGGGGAGATGATAGTAACCCTAGAGGATGTATGGTAGACATTCTAATTATTGATGAGAGGAGATATAATATATTGGAGGTCTTTGTCATTGAGTTTGATTGTACAATGTTTATATTATAACTTTTAGATTAGGTTTTATGACTCATAAATTGATATTGATAGAGCATTTAGAGATGAGACTATAGATAGATTGATTTTAGTGTTCATGTCTCTTGTTACTAGCATATTAATGCCAAAAAAAAGTGGACAGTGGTTTCAATTAGGGTTAGGTGATGTGGTTATTGACATGGTATATGATTATAGGGTATTTTATTAGGGGTTGATTATGTTTGGTCACCTATATAGGGAGTTGTATATAAGAGCCTATAGGGGAGCAATAATTTTTAAACCATTACTATTGTTATAGATCTGGCCCTAAGAGAATGTGGTGATCAAGAGGCCACAAAGTACCCAAGTGAATCATGAGCCTAACTAATAAATAGTATAGGGATGGTATATCATCTTGGGATTTTAGAGAGCATATGGTGGTGATATCAGCTTTTACAAATAGGCATTTAATAGTTTGATAGATGATTAGATTAGTTATATGCCATATAGACAAGTATAGTGGGGATTGTTAGAGGATGTAGAGTACACTAGCTATATGTTAATGAAGTGTTACATGACATGGCACTGATCTTATATTAGTAGAGGTAATTTTGGCATCAATAGGATGTCCTTGGAGAGGAGCACCTATTTTTTCAGAGTGATAGAGAGGTCATAGTGGGTCTACATAGTTGATAGGTAAATGGCTCATGTATGATAGGATAGTAATTTCCCATCGTGTGATATTTTTAAATAGTGATGGAATATCCTAGGTTACTGTAGCTTATGTAAGATTGTGGTAGTAGAGCTAACTAAGGAGACTTTTAAGTTTGGCTTAGGGGGCTAAGAGGGGAAAGTTCAAAGGATCTTGTAGGCTTAGGCATGATTGAGGATATGGTAAGTATAGAGGTAAAAACCATAGGTAAGGAGGGATGGTGGGGATGATGGTCTTATTCAGGCACTGATGGTGATTGATAGAGGTCTAGGGGTAATCAAGGAATGGTAGGGATACGTCTTGACATTATGGGTCTTTATAAAGCACCTATTAAGGTGTAGGATCAAGATCAGATTGATATATTATAGTATTAGGTTAGAGCTAAGTTGGATAAGATATTTTAAATCATCATAGAGAGATAGATATTGATGATAGGTTGAATATTTACAGAGATAGATATCATAGTGGGATATTTAGATGGGTCCAGTATTAGCTTATTAGACCACCTTATTAGGGAATATTGGGGCCAAAAATACATATATAGTAGATTTATAAGGTCAGGCCAACTGAGCTAGTATGAGTCTAAATTATAGGTAGTAGAGTGGGTGAGGGATGAGGGGGATACTCTACTATAGAGACTGAGCTTGGGTGATGTGACTTGATAGATATCAAAGTTAATTAGAGAGGCCCAATATTATAGGATAATTTATGAGTGTGTGGTGTCCATCAATCAGTGAGCACACTCATATAAGGCTATCATCTATTCTCATTTTATACTTCAATTTCCCAAGAGTCCATTAGGACCATCACAATTTAGACTATGAGACATTCACTATATATTAGACATGTATATTTCATTATTAGCACATGGATGTTCATGGTGATCATATTTGTATATGAATTTTAATGAGACCTATTTTCACCCAATATTACACCTTAGATGATGTTTTTCATGCCTACTCCAAGATTTTGGCAACATTGGAATACCTCTAGGCCTTTGGGTTGCCTATAGTAGAGATAGACCTCTAGGTTTAAGGGTTAGCCCTATATATTGATCATTAAGTGCTTATCACCTACATTAACTAATTTCTTGGATGAAAAAAGGTATAAATATGCATGAAAGTAACTAATCTAAGGGGGTGATACACCATAAATATCTCCACAATATTATCATATTCTTTCACTAAGAGACATGACCTACAACACTAGCTCCATATTCCTAGAATACTCTAACATTAGTATATCAACATGGAGGTGATATGCATAGAATACACTCAAGGTAAGTGAACCAGAGATTAGTTGTAGACATTAAGGATAATTTTACAATTAAAAATAGACCCATATACTTCACAACACTTCATATGACCTGCTATAGTGGAATAACTTGCATAAAAAATGTAAGGATTGAGAGAAAGCAAAGATGTATATCAATCACTTGAATATTCACTATACATGTCTTCACAAACTTTGAAAAGATAGTTTATGAACTCAAAACAAGATTACATATCATATTCAAAGGAAAATTACAATATCAAACTAGTAGGGATTCACCATACCAAGTGTGGAATTAGAATACAAAAGTCAAAATGGCTAGCATTTATAAAATGTGTGAAGAGAGAGAACAAAGTAGAGCTCAAGGGTCATAATGTCACATGTCAAAGCATGAGAGCTAGTTACATTTTAGAGTAATGAAGTAGATAATATATTTCTATAAGGTCATCTGGACAAATGTCTCTATAAGGTATAAAACTCTCCAAAAGTGGCATAGGGTCTTCAATTAGCCTTCTTAAAAACTACCTTCATCATTAGGCCTCTCTTGAGAAATAAAAACTAGACTATGGAGAGTTGACACATGGCACTATCAAGGAGGGGTTATAATCAAGCTTCAATAGTCATCAGATGCTTTCCTAACTATTGGTCTTCTTCTTGACACCTATTATCACCATCTACAGTCACCATTACTAGACTTATAGGTTTGTCTTCACATTTTTCACCAAAATGTCCTTTATTTTCTCAATAAAATCCATGTAGTGGATTTTATGACACATTTAAAGATTCTCCTTTTATTCCATTACATGAATTAAACTTTAAAATTCCCCCCAATTATATTTCTCACCTTCTCACTTGGTAGTCACTCTCCATTTTTGTTGTCTATCATAGACTGCCTGAAGTGAATGAGTTAGGAGTTTTTTTTTGACTATATAAAGAAATAAATGGATATAGGGAGTTATGAAAATTCCCACTTGACCTCCCCAAATGATTCTCCTTTTTCGTTCTACTCTTTACTTTCAAGACACACAAAATATGTCAAAAAGACCTATTTTGTACCTTTTTCATACAACTAGGATTCAAACCAATATGATGAGAATGGTATTGAGAGAGTCCTATACAAGTCCAAAACACTTCCCTGACCAAAATAGACATCCTAAATGCATCTTTATTCATTTATTTCCAATTGGGTCTCAGGTAAGGGTTTTGGAGGGTTTTAGCATGTTTTGACTTTAGCATTTGTTCAAAACTAGACATTTTATCCATGAAAAAATCCTACTAAATTCAACTTTATAACCTTATTCAACTTTCCCCAAGACCTTGGTTCACCATTCAACTGATCTGTACTAGTGTGAGCATCCAAAGATAGCCTATCGAGCTTGAGGAAGCAGTCTGAGTACTTTATGATAGTTTGAACCAAAAAATGACCAACTTGAGTTATCTCTATGCAATCTAATGGTTTAAAACAACCTTATACCCCCCTCTAAATATTATCCAATGAATTAAAAGTTTCATACGATCATAAAAGTGATAACTAGACCCCATTACGGCTTTAGGCCTAGTCTAGGCCTAATATGCTTAACTATGTTTTGCATGTTTAGGCCATATTATTTTATTTATATAACCTTTAGGGTATCCTACATGTTTTATCATATGTATTCCAATTATTTACATCATCATTCATTAGACTCAATACTCCCCAACACATCTTTTTACTATCCACTCACCCAACCTGTAGTCATGTATGTCTGAGAGTGCCCTCTATCTAAGATAGAATAAAGGGAACTTACCTTGTTATCCTAGAAACAATTATGACATGGATGAATATAGTAAGTCATATTTACTATATTTACCAATTTTCATATTTGGATCACACTTATAGAGTCATTCACACCTAAAAACCCCAAGAGAAACTTTTATGATATTGACTGTGTGCAAGGTTTGTGCATTGATTGTAGGTTGTATATTTGAACATCTCTTGGATATTTTTCCTTATCTAAGAACCATGTGGAATTTTAATCACCACTATGAAGGTAATATAACTTATTAATAACTATGTAGGGTTCTCTATATACAAGGTTGCACTTGCTTGGTTCACCTTTTCATACCCTGCTTCTTTAGTATGATAATCCTATGAGTTGGATGTCACTACCTCCATGAGATTGATAAACATATTCAAAATTCATCAACCTATACCAACTTATCAACTCACTTATCTCCACTACTTAATTCTATTTGGTATATTGTGTGACTGTATTATCCACTCAAAAAAAGGATATGCCTTTACATGTCCTTTAATGATAGAACCTTGTATCCCATGCTATGAGATATTATTAAAATATTTTAACTCATTTAATACTTGTTTGAGTTCATTCATACCATGTATTAAGTTTTTTTATCACATTTATACTATCATGTTCCCAATACAATATCATACTATAATCAAACTATAGGTGGCCATTTTGAGAACAAAGGGGTGGTTATTCATGTTAAAACATGGAGTTTCATTCCCTCAATTATTATTAGAACCTCTGAGCTCACCTTCATATTCAAACATATCCATAACATACCTAGGATTTAATCTAACACCCAAACTTGTCATGCTCTAATATGTTACCAGTCTTCAATCAACCTATAGGTGCACTCTTGAGGATTAAGAAAGACCCCTGTAGGTGGTGTTTAGGAAATGAAACCTTATATTCCATGGTATAATATCCTTTAAATGTCATTATATCACTTCTCATCCAAACCAAGTCACTTTTCTAACAATCTATGCTTCAATTTTGTCACATGGTAATCTAAATCCATTTGAAACTTAAAATACTATAGCTTATACTAACATTCTATAGTGAAAGAATGCTTGAGAGGGAGGCATCATCTACATTACCTCTTAGGACCAGACACTCATTTTATTTTTTAAGGTAGTGATTCTATGATTTAGATACATTATGAAACACTTAAATTAGTATAAACCTCAAGGTACTCTAATGTGTAAGAATCAAAAGTAAGGTAGAATCCCTGTTTTAGAGAGTTTAAGGTAAAGTGTCCCTTAAGCTAATTTCTCCACATATGAGCATGGCTATCAAGTATGCCTATCACTTTAGGACTCCACCATTGTTTTTATGACATATTTCATGTTCTAATACCTCAAATAGGTTTTAAACAAGACCAAACACCTTTATTCATCATCCTCAGGTCTCTATGGAGCTACCTATAGGTGGACATCAGTCTACTGACTATGTACATTAGAGAATTGTTTGTATCAACCAATCTCAAACCATTTGAATAGATTAAAAAAAATCATCACATATTTATGGTGTATTAAACATCTTGTAAACTTCTCATCCCATCACCATGATTTCTCAAAACTCCTTTTCACCTGACTATATGTTAATATCTATACGGAAGTCTGACTATGTATGCATATGATTGTGTTATTCATTATTATTAGCATTTGAGACAAAACCTCAATAATAATATATTTATAAATATGAATTTATATATCAAAAATAACATTTTACTTTGTAATTCCATTTTTATGAAGGTTAAATAGGGATATAAACCTCTATGGAAGCTAGAAACCATCTACAATGGAGCTCTCAACTAGAAAACTAAGATAGATTTGCTCATAAATTCACCTCCACACGTGAAAATTATATAAATAATCATGTAATAAGTATTTACACACTTTATAAAATCACTTTCACAAAATGGTTTGTATAGACCAATATAAACAGAAAAGAAACCTTAAGGCGATGAGGATGAGCATGCAGAAAAAAGTGACTATCACTCTAAACAATGGTTTATAAATATTTCTACACAAAAATTAGAAATATTTCCATGAACCTAGATTATACAAAGGTTAATATACCCCACCAATTTAATTTTAACTAATTCAAATCTTGTTGGTTGTACCATCAAAAAATTGATTGACTATTTTTACCTGCCTAAGAGAGGGATAAAGAAGATAGGATGGTTTTGATTAGTTTCAGGTGTTTCAAAGCTAATAAATCATTAAAATGAGTTCAATGAATTTTAAGATACACTATATGATCCTTACACACATTTCACACTCCTAAAAAAATCATACAACTACCTAAACTTCCTCAATGGTTTTCTCCTTCTGATGTAAAAACTGACAAATTTCAATTAAGGACTACCACCTCTAACAAGAATCTAACATGGTTGATATTGAGAAATATTTTGGAAAATTTATCTACTATAAAAATTGTACAATATTTATTAATGACCTCAAAAGTGACCTTAAGTGACATGAAATGACATAAAATACTAAAGTGAATATGACCAAGGATAGAGACATTAGAGATGACCTCATTCATACCATGGGAGACATTTCACACTCTAGAAGGTACCTATATAAGTTTTCAACTATAGGGGGTTAACCTATTGACTTGTGGTCAAAATAGTCAATAATCTTGGTAGTTTCCTAGGGGTGGTAAGCCATCTATACCAAATACCAGTAGACTACTCATATCTATTAGGTTATTGAGTTACCTATGAATAGATTAGATGTTTAATTTCCTTTGAAACAACACAAAAAAACAAGAAAAGAAATACAAAATAAGACACTAAATGAAACACACATGTTTTCTCAAGAACACTTATGGAAAATAGACATTACAAAATTAAAGACACACACCTATCCTAATATTTACAAGACCTCAAATACTTGAGGTGAAGAAAAATTTACCATGCCTCAACTAGGGTCAAAGATGGTACCTCTTTCATCCTTATTGCTCCATTAAATCAATCTATCATGTGGAACATGGTTGTCAACAAACACTTTCTCTTATTGATGGTAAAAAAAATTACCCTCATTGGCTCTTATTCTATCTATAATTCTACTAATTGGAGCTCTCAAGGATGTTATATTTAGGTCTCTAAGAAGCTTGTTTGAACTTATAACCTTCTTGAATCTTGTCATGTATGATTGGTGTTCTTCAAATTTTAGGTTATGAATGATCAAGACTATGTCAACCTTACTCCCTTATTCACTACCATGATATTTTTTATTTATGAGACCATCAAACTCATCCTCTTTATACTCCAACACATATGATAGTGGTTCACCCTTAGATTGATATGTTGACTATTCTTCAAGCACAAACATCCATGCCTTGGATTTATGAGACTCCTCCATGACTAAAACTTCTTGGATAGTAGCTTCACTAAATTTTTTTATGATTGAAAAATCTTTTACAATAGCTTGATGCTCATTTTTAGGCTTAATAATACACTCAACAACCTTTTTGTTAGGATTACAAAACACTCATAAGATTCACACTTATTAATAAGAGAAGTTGACTTTCCCAACTACTCAAACTCTTGACTTATGACATTTAACCTTTGCCATAAATCATCTTCCCCTTAATGACTATCATCTCTAAGGTCCCATTCATCAATTTCAAGAAAAATTACATTTTCATTCTCACCATAGTGATCTATCATGTTTTGAAATATATCATCATCATACACATGAATCAAGTAATTACCTTCAATAGCTTGTGATAAATAATGTTCAATTCTTACCTCAGACTACTCATACGCTCCCTCATGGATGATGTAGGTGAAAAGATTATTTTACTCAAAGTATGTATATAGATGATGTCCATAGGTGTCCACACCATACTCATCCAAAAATATATCAAAAATGACCTCAAGCTTGTAATATGTACCACCATCCACAATAGACTCCTTTTTATCATTAATGACATAATTCAAATTGGAGCTTGCTTCTACATAGGTCTCATTGTGAAACTTGGTCAATGGTTGAGTCTTAATGGTCACTTTTGATCCATTAATTATCCTAAAGTCCAAAAAGGACCAATCAGCTAAGAGGTAGCCTCCTATCTTGTCTATGAAATCCCTTGAGAGGCATATAATAAAGTGGGTAGGAAAGTCAATAACCATAATGTCTTGGAGAATGGAGAAGCTAAGACAATCATACAAGAAGACTCTCAATCCGTTAACCAAACCTACTGACTTAGTAGGTGTCCCATAAATTTTAATCACCCCTTTACTATATGGTTCATACTTTAGACCTAATTTATCAACTACAACCTTGGGCATCACTGAGGTGCTAGCTCTACTATCAACTATATAGTTATGAGCAAGCTTGTCCCCCATAATGAGAGTGAGGTAGAACGGTGGAGGATTATCAAAATTAGAAGAGGGTTCCATAATGTTATTAGGATAATTAGTGAGAGAAATATTACCATGACCATGGATTGATGATAGAAGTCTAACATGAATTATTGATAGCTACTTTTACAAGTGTTCCTTTTGGTCGGGCATGTGAAGGACACCCCAAAGAGAAATACTAGTCTTAGCACTTTTTAATGAATAAAAAATGTTCAAAATATAAGTATTAACCTTTTTTTGAGTCATTAAAGGCAAGGAAGTGTTTTTAGATTGAGTTATTGAAGCACTTGAAATCACTCTCCCAACATTCTTATTTAAAGGTGTAGGAGTTGTAGGCACTACCATGCTTGTAGTTATGCCTTATTGCCTTGTAGGAGGACTAGTTGAACTTATAGGCACATCATTATCATCTCCTAGATCCTTCTTCTTAGATTTATTATTGTTTTTAATTTAATTACCTTGGTTAATAACATAAGTGTCTTTAACTAGGAAGTTAGTGAAACTCACTCCTTGAGGCTACCAACCTTCATTAGCTTACATTAGAACCTCATCTTATATTTATATTTGAAGAGTAACTCCTCCTTGAGAAACGAGAGATTTATATCTGCCATAATTTTCATCCATTAAATTACCTTGTTTGCATTCTTCTCCTTGAATCAAGTTGCTATGCACTAGTACCATTGCTCTTGTATTAGAGGTGGAAGTAAGATTATATGCATTAGTAGGCCTATTCAAGTTAAGTTGCCCTTAACCTCTTCCCTACCCATATTATTGAGGTAAGAACATATTTCTTTATTGAGGGTAGGGGTAAGGTTTTTTATTAACACCTTATTATAGATAGTCCTTGAGATTCTAAGAATTAAATCCTTGCATCTCTATCCATGGCATCATTTACCTTTTTAGGAGTAGTCCTTGACTTGGTGTTGGCATTTGGAATTTGGTAAACACTTGGAGTATTAGTATAAGTATTTGGTCATAAATTCATGGACACTTTTAGAGGCAACCTCCCAGCTTGTGTGAGGCCATTCTCAGCTCTAATGGTAAGGTCATATGCTTCAGGTAAGGTGTAGCCACCCATAGATTGCAACATTATGGCTATGTCAGTACCAATATCCCTTAGATATGTGGGGAACACAAAGTTAGAAGGTGGTATCATGGGATTAGGCATAATATGGTAATTCCTTTGGAATATCTCATTAAAATAATGCATTGTCTCTTTAGGGGCTCTTTGAATTATGTTGAATTGGTGAATGAGTGAACTGTGATCACTCTTATCTTCAAACCTTGATGTTGACAGCTTTCAAAAATCATCCCAAGTTGTGATACATCCATTGGCCAAAGTCCTATACCAATGAATTTATTTCCCTCTAAGGGACATGGAAAGGAGTATAATGGAAATATTAACCTTAGTGACATTATGAAAACTATAAAAGTTAGAGATATCCCTAATATGCTCACTAGGGGTAACATGACCTTCACTATTGAATGCCAAGACAATTCTTTGTAGCATTAGGGGGTATGTCATTCGAAGCATAGATATAGATAGGGTTTTTAGTGTTAAATTATGGGAAGGCATGCTAATATGCTCACTAAGGGTAACATGACCTTCACTATTGAATGTCAAAACATTCTTTCTAGCATTAGGGGGTATGTCATTAGAAGCATAAATATAGATAGGGTTTTTAGTGTTAAATTTTGGGAAGGCATGCTACCTAGCCATGTTCTCATCAAGTTCTTAAATTTCTTGATCTTCTTGGATAGAAAAGTCTTATTTCTCATCAAAGGGAAGAATAGGCTGAGGATGTTGAACTTCAAAAGGAAATTCAGGTTGAAGGGGTGTGTTTATGGGGTTGAAAACTCTACTATAAGAGGACATAGTAAGTACCATGAAGTATTAACTTAGTAATATGACAAAATAATGGTCTACAACTAGATTTTACCTTGAATAGAGTCACCAAATTTTGAGTATCGCACTATATGTAGCTATAATATTGTCAAGACTAGTATTCACCTTGATAAGTTATCTTTAGGACAATGGTCCCAATGGGCATGCCAAAAATATTATCACCAAATATTTCACCCTATAGGAGGTTTTTTAGGCTTAATCTAATATTTTGGAAATATTGTAATACCTCTAGGCCTATGTGTTGCCATTAGTAGAGGTTGACCTCTATGTTTAAGGGATAGCCCCTTAGATTGATGCTTAAATGCCTATCACCTACACTAAATGATTGATTTGATGAAAAGAGATTTAAATATGCATGAAATTAAAATAATCTAATGGGGTGATAAACCATAAATATATATACAATATTATCATACTCTCACTAAGAGACATGCCCTATAATACTAGCTTCATAGTCTTAGAATACTCTAACATTAGTATTTCAACATTGAGGTGATATGCATGAAAGATACTCAAGGTAAGTGAACGATAGATTATTTTTAGATAATAAGGCTACTTATACACTTTAAAATAGACCCATATACTTAAAAACACTTCATGTGACCTGCTAGAGTGTAATAACTTACATCAAACATGGAAGGATTGAGAGAAAGCAAGGATGGATATCAATCACTTGACTATTCACTATACATCTCTTCACACACTTTGAAAATATGGTTTAGAAATTAAAAACCAGATTTCATAACATATTCAAATGAAAATTACAATATCAAACCAATAGGGCTTTTTCATACTAGGTGTGGAATTAGAAAATAAGAGCCAAAATAGCTAGCATTTATAAAATGTGTGAAGAGAAAGAAGAAAGTGGATCTCAAGGGTCACAATGCCACATGTTAAGGCATGATAAATAGTTACATTATAGAGGAATTAAGTGTATAATATAGGTATGTAAGGTCCTCTTGGAAAAAAGTCTCTCTAAGGCATAAAACTCTCCAAAACTAGTGTAAGGTCTTTAATTGGCCTTCTTAAAAAATTCCTTTATCATTAGGCCTCTCTTGAGTGATCCAAACCAAGATCGAGAGATTTTACACATGTGAAATATAAATTAGGGGTTATAATCAAGGTTATATAGTCATTATATGCTTTCCTAACCATTGGTATTCCTATGGACACTTTTTCTCACCATCTACAATCACCATTACTAGCTTTATAGGTTTGTCTTCACATTTATCACCAAAAGATCCTTCAGTTTATCAATAAAATCAATTTAGGGGATGTTATGACAAATTTAAAGACTCCAATTATCTTCCATTCCATGAATAAAACTTTGAAAGGCCACCCAATTATACTAATCACCTTCTCACTTGGTAGTCACTCTCCATTTCCATTGTCTATCATAGACTTCCTGAAGTCAATGAGTTATCAAGAGGGTTTGTGTGTTTATCTAAAGTAATAAATGGATATAGGGAGTTGAAAAAGTCCCACTTGACCTACCCAAATTAATCTCCTTATTTATTATGCTTTATACCTATAATACACATAAAATTGATCAAAAATACTTGTTTTGTACCTTGTCCATACAAGTAGGGTACAAACTAATACAATGGGAAGGGGCCTAAGAGAGTCCTATGTAATTCCAAAACATTTTCCTAACCAAACTAGCTTTCTTGAATGCATCTTTATTCATTTTTTTTCTAATTGGGTCTCAAGCAAGGGTTTTAGCACATTTTGACTCTTAACATTTATTCATAAAAACTAGATGTTCAATTAATGAAAAAATCCTATTGAAGGAAATTTTAGTACCTTATTCAAATTTCCCCAATATCTTGGGTCACCATGTAACTCATCTATACTGGTGTGAACATCCAAAGATAGCCTATCAAGTTTGAGGGAGTAGTCTAAGTACCATGTGATAGGTTTGAGCCAAAAATGACTAACCTGAGTGATATATCTATAAAAAATGGTGTAAAATGACTATATACCTCACTATTAATATTACATAATAAATTAGAATGTTCATTTGGTTGTAGAAGTGATATATAGACCTAATTAGGGTTTTAGGCCTAGTCTAGGCCTAGTAGGTTTAACTATCTTTTTGCATGTTTGGGCCATCCTATTTTATTTGTAGCACCTATAGGGTATCATCCATGTTGTTTCATATTTATTCCAACTATGGACATCATAATTAATTAGACTTAATACTCTTGAGCACATCTTCTTACCATGTACTCACCCAACCTATAGCCATGTATGTTTGGGAGTGCCCTCTATTTGAGATAGAATAGAGGTCACTTCCATTATTTTCCTAGCCAAAATAATAACATGGAGGGATATAGTATGCTTATATTACTATTTATACCAATTTTAACAATTAGATTGTGCTTATAAATTCATTAACACCTCAAAACCCTAAGATAGACTTCTATGACATTGACTATGTACAGGGTTTGTGCATTGACTATAGGTTGTTTATTTGAACACATATTATATGTGTTTCCTTGTCCTAATAACCATTTTAAATGGTCATCATCACTATGAATTTACTCTCAAACATATCCCATACCCCAACTTTCACTTCTCTTCACTTTCCTAGCTAGCACTCATGACAGATTATGTAGAGTTATCTATATGTAAGGTTGGACTTGCTTGGTTCACCTTTTCATACCCTAATTCTATTGTCTTAGCATATTATTATGTGGATATCACTACCTATGTGATATTTATCACCATGTTCAAACTTCATCAACCTCTACTAAATTCTTAACTCATTTCTCTCCACTACCTAAGCTTAGTTAGTAGAATATGTTATCCACTCAAAAAAAGATATGAATGTAGGTGCCCTTTAATGATATAAAATTATTTATCATGCCATGATATCTCATTGAAATATTTTAACTCATTTCATACTTGTTTAATTTCATTCATACCATGTATTAGGGTTAGTGCTCACATTTAGACTATCATGTTCCCAATACATTATCATATTATAGTCAAACTGTAGGTGGCCATTTTGAGAATAAAAGGGTGATTATTCATGTTGAAAAATGTATTTTCATACCCTAAATTATTATTTTAACCTCTGATCTGACCTTTATAGTCAAACATATCCATAACAGCCTAGGCTTTAAGCTAACACCCAAACTTGTCATGTTCTAATATGTTACCAGTCTTCAATCAACCTCTAGGTTCACTCTTGAGGATTAAGAAAGACCCTTATAGGTGGTGTTTAGAAATTTAAACCTTATATTCCATGGTTTGGGATTATTTCAAGGTCATTATATCACTTCTCATCCAAAACAATTCACTTTCTTAGAAATCTATGGTTCTATTGTGTGACCTTGTAATGAAAAGCCATTTTAAACTCAAAATACTATAGAGTATATTGGAATTCTACAGTGAAATAATGATTGAGATGGAGGCCTCGTCTACATTACCTCTTAGATCTAAAAACTCATTTTATTTTTTAAGGCAGTGCTCTTATGATTGGGATACATGATGAAACACTTAAATTATTACAAACCTCAAGGTAAACTAATGTGGAAGAATCAAAAGTAAGGTAGAATCCCTATTTTGGAGAGTTTAAGGTAAAGTGTCCCTTAAGCCACTTTATCCACATATGAGCATGGTTTTTAAGTCTGCCTACCACTTTAAGACTCCATTTTTTTATGACATCCTTCATGTTCTTATACCTTAAATAGGTTTCAAACAAGACCAAACACCTTTATTCATCTTTAGGACTTTGTGGAGCTATATGTAGGTAGACATAAGTTCATTGGTTATGTACATTAGAGAATTGGTTGTCTCAACCAATATCAAACCATTTGAATAGTTTAAAAAAATTATCACACCTTCAATTTGTATTAAAAATCTTTAAAAATAATCATCACATCACCATGATTTCTCAAAACTTCTTTTCACTTGACTGTAGGTGAATGTCTATAGGGAAGTCTGACTGTGTATGCATATGATTATGTTATTCATTATTATTATCCTTTAATACCAAACCTAAATAAGAATATATTGATAAATATGTAGTTAAATATCAAAACATAAAATTTTACCTTACATTTCCATTTTTATGAAGGTCAAAGAGGGATATAAGCCTCTATGAAAGATAGAAACCATCTATAGACTAGCAACGGAGATCTCAACTAGAAAACTAAGATAGATTTACTCATCAATTCACTTCCACATATTCAAATCAAATAAATAACCATGTTATAAGTATTTCCATACTTTTTAAAATCAGTTTCACTAAATGGTTTATACGTACCAATCCAAATAGAAGAGAAACCTTGAGGTGATGGGGATGAGCATGTAGAAAAAAGTGACTATCACTCTAAATAATGGTTCATAAAGTTTTCTACACAAAAATTGGAAATATTTCCATTAACTTATACTATACAAAGGGTAATATCTTTGACTAAGTTCATTTTGCATGATTCAAATCATGTTGGTTGTACCATCATTAAACTGACTAACTATTTATGCCTACCTAAGAGAGTCAAAGAGAAGATAGGATAATTTTGATCAATTTCAGGTGTTTCAAAGATAATAAATAATGAAAGTGAGTTTATGGAATCTTAATAAACACTATATAATCATTATACATGTGCCACATTCCTACATAAATTGTACAACTACCCAACTTCCTCCTTTTCCAACTATTTTCTTGTTCTGGCATAGAAACCTACAAATTCTAGTTAAGGACTACCACCTATGATAATAATTTGACATGGGGGATGTTGATAAATATTTTAGAACATTTTTATATTATAAAAATATACAAATTTCATAAATGACCCCAAAAGTGACCTTAACTGACATGAAATGACATAAAGGACTAAAGTGAATATGACCAAGGCTAGAGACATTAGAGATGACCTCATTAGGACCGTGGGAGACATTTCACATTCTATGGGTCCCTATATAAGTTTTAAACTATATGGGGTTGACCTATTTTGACTTGTGGTCAAAATAGTCAACAAGACCCATGAACATTTATATGATGATGTGATTTATCTTGTTATATTGCATGTTTATGGATTTTGCTTTTGTAATTTATGATGTGTTTGATAGTTTAGAGACTATATTATTGACTAAAAGTATGGTATGATTAGATATATATAGTTGATGTATTGTGTATTTAATAATTATTGTGATTTAATTACATGTATTCAAATGTTTTAATGATTATATGTATTATGGATGTTCTTTAATTTGATGTATATGAAGATGTGATGATATAGTTTGGGTAGATATGGTATAGTAATGGATGACTTGTATTTGGATAGATGATGTGATGTTATGATTTAATTTTATGTTGTATTAAATGGATAATAAAAAAGATGTAATTTGATGTTATAATGTAATAAATAATGTGGTAATAAATATTTCATAACTTGTAACATGTGCTAAGATTTATGATATGTTATCCTTAGTTAATATAATTTTATGTCTCATTAATTGATAATGGGTAAATCCTCTTGCACCAAAGAGGTGGATGGCTCAATTAGTAAGTTAAGAAGGTTAGATGGGATGGTTTAATGATTATGGGTATGGGTTTTAGGATTTCTTGAAGCCATAAAATGTCAGTAATCTAGTTTTACTTTTTTCACTTAATTAAAAATGTACCTATGACATTTAGATAGTCGAGGTCACATTTATTTATAGTACATAGGGCCTTTAAGAGGGAACTCCAATAGTGACACTCCCAATTCATAGTGAGTTATCATTCTTACCATCCTTGTTCTCTAATATGAAAACAAGGATATTTATAAGGAAGACATCAAATATTTACTAAAAGGTGCATTAAAAAGATAAAATTTTCGAGTATTTACACACCTATTTAATACAAGACAAAATTATTATAATGATGAAAATGATTACTAAAAAGTTACCAAAAAAGATCAATATTTACATGAAGTACGGATTGACAAATTGACTTATTATGAATAAAAACACAAAATGATTTCAAGAATATTGATAAAATGATTAAAAAAGAACTTAAAAAGATAACATAGAATAAATATTTACAAAGTGATTTATTATATGAATAAAAATAGATAATGGTTATAATGAACTAATATGATTGTAATGATCATTTATACAATGACTTGACAACTTAGTATATAGATAAAGTATTTTTGACAAAATTAATTATTTACAATCTCAACCCAATATGTGGGATTTAATAAATCTACACAAAATGTCCTAACAACATGAATAGAGTGACTATAAACATTGCTAGGATGCCCTAAAGTCTATCAAATAAATATGATATGAAGATAAATTATGATAATGTATGCTCTAAAAGGATTCAACAATAAATATTTGTGTGAAATTAATATTTAAAAAACAAGGATGCAAGAAATATGGCTTGAAATGACTAATAAAGGGACCTTGATGTGGATAAAATGACCCATTTACAAACATATCTAAAATTTTTTCCTCAGATAAGATGGAATAAGATAAATCAATCCTAATTTAAATATTTACAGGAAGACCTAATAGGTAAATAGGGCTTTTACAATAAAATAGATATTTACAAAGTGATCTAATATATATCAAAATGTCCAATAATATTTATAGGAGCAAATTAGGTATATTATAGTAATTGGTGATGATTGAGATTGGATCAAATTGGGTATATTGTAATCCAAGGAACTAGATAATTTTTTTAGGATTATATTTATTTTTTTTAAAAATGAATTCTACATCCTAGAGGAGGGGTAATTAATGACCCTTATCTAATGATGAAATTAGTAGGGGCATGTGGATGTATGTTTAGGCAATGAATTGGGATGAGTAAAGATAGTTTTTATTGAGGCTAATAGGAATAAGAGTTGCCTAGGAGAATTGATTTGTATTTGGATTGGGATATTGGAAGCAAATATTTATTTTTTAGTGGATCAGATGTTCCATATGACTCTTCAATAGTTTTCCCTGCACACTTTCATCATTAATCTACCCTATGCTTGCTAATATTACCTCCTTATTTTTAAATCATATATATTACATCCACCATTATGATTAGGATCATATGGGAGGTTATTAGAGAAGATGGGATGTTCAAAATGATTAGAGATGAATAAAAATGATGGGAGGTTAATTAATGACATATAGGAGTACCCCCAAGTATGGGATCTTATAGATAAAGGATAAAATATTTAAGCCATTATAGGTATATAAATATTTAAGATGAATAATATTCATTGGATTATCAAGTTTGTCTTAATATAAAGTGGCCACTTTATATTCCCTTGATCCAAATTTGGCAATAATAATGTAATGCCTGAGCCAATTTACCTTGTATTTTCCTTTCTTTTCTCACTCAGCATTGGTATTTTCTTATTTTCCTTAAGGACTAGGTCACCAAATTCAAATTATTTATTGGGCCCCTTTTTAGATAAGTATGTATCTATACCAACTTATTAAACACTTTGGCATGAGGTAATCATTTGAGATGATTGTTATTTTGATATCTTTTGCACTAGCTGGATGAATTGATGAACACTTTGCACCAGCTATCAGGAAACTAAAAAATTATATGATGTTTTGGGCATCTTCAAAGAGTGGAAGCACATATCGATCACATCACAAATGGTATAAAGTAATGAATCTGGTGAAATGATTGAAAAACTCTCTAACTTGACAATTGGCATGCATAGTTCCACCCTGGTAGAAGGTGTTCCTATAGCTTATAAAACTAATCTCAAACTAGTATGCAAGGATGCAACTTTGATATAATGAATCCCTACAAAATTAGTTTTAGACATCATAAAGCAACTTCTATTGAAACTAGGATTAGCATGGATGACTTTGAGGCTCTACATTATAGTGCCCAAACTCATTTATGAGCCTTTGGGCCTTTAGTATCTTTAGGAGAGAATTTACTCTATCTCATTTGTTATGTACTCTATTTATTTGAAATTTGTTTAAGGATAAATGAATTTTCATCCACTAGAGTTTGATCTAGTTATGTTTGTGTTTAATGTCTTTAGCATTGATATTTAAATGTATGATGAATGCGATGATATTAGTGTTATAAACTTAATCTAAATGTCAAGAATGTTCATTGTAATCTTTTGGTTCATGACATTTATGGTATCTCTATAACTATAATGACATTAGCATATTATTTGGAAATAATCAAAGTTTAGGAAAGATCTCATGCCAATCCATGATACTTGTGCTTAAATCACTAACCCAACATGAACCCTTGATCTAATATATTATATTGAACCCTCCAAGCACTTAAAGGATGCTAAGTATGATATAATATAGGATTTCACCCATATGAATAGAATTAGATACTTGAATACGCTTTGCACCTATAAACCTTAAGCCTAGCCTATAAATGGCTTACATCATTGAACTTACAAATGTTTTTATTGAAAATGACCAAGCCCGTTGAAGATTGAGTTATGCCATGACATGACTAGTCCAATGTAGGGCCCAATTATTTATTTACTATGCTTTGGGTGAACATATAAGGCTCATGGCTTATGTGAATGTATACCATTTTATTTGACTAACAAATGTTAAGCACCATGGGTTTATTCCATGTTTGAACCTAATTAGAACAAGTCTAAAACTGACTTGGATAACTAGATAAGTGCCTAATAGAATAAATGACTTAGACAACCAGCCCCCTTTTTTACAACATTTTGGTTCTACTGTCAAGACTCATGTTAAATTTTGTTGTTGTAATGGTACAAACAAATAATTCTCTAACTCTCCCTTGATAACATTGATCACTGACTAGAACAGGTGGAAGATGCCTTTACATTGAAGCATCCATCTTTTGAAGAATAGAAGCGAAGGAAGTGGGTCTAGAATGACCTATATGATGCTCTATATGAGGTCTTATTTTAAAAGCTACCTGAGCATGTGTATTAATGGTTGGTTTATTATGTAAACCATATAATATGAAGCTACAAACAATACCTTGAGTGGATGAAGGATCGCTTAGAAAAAATTGAAAAACTTGATCCCACTTGGACTAAAGTTGTAGATAAATGGTGGTAAGGAGCACTAAATAGTTATGTGCTTGAGTTCACATCATCAATGTAATCCTATGCTAAATAATTAGAGTATAAATTCTTATGTAAGCCTAGAGGCACATTTATGAAATAATTTAGTACAAAGCTTAAGAAGATGATTGTGGATTATGGATTTGAAACCATAAGAATGGAAGGCTAAATTACTTTCACATGTGATCAGTGAAATAGGGAAGAATGGGATGTGTAGGTGAAGTGTAATGGAAAGGGATGAGTATATTGACACCTAATATCTTAGGTGATAGAATTATAAACAAAAGAAGCCATACACTGATAGAAGATATAGAACCTATAAGTGCTAAGGGAACCTGTAGTGAGAGGGAAGGGCATGGGGAAGGATCTCTTTAATTTTAGAAATGTGAGGAGATAAATAATGAAGCCATAAATCAAGCTCACTTATTGATGGGTGAAGAATACACTAGGTCCCTATATAATTTGACCATTGAATATGTGCCAGAAGCACCTACCCCATTTGAACCTATGGTGCTAGCTCATGCATTAAATCTCCCATGAGAAGAAAAAAGAATGATAACTGACCTTGTTATCCACATTAACTTTGACTAGTTTGCAAATTTAGAGTATAATTTTTTGATTGAACAAGTTTTTCCTTATGAGGAGATAAGTGAAAGTACCTCTCAACCTTTGGGTGATAGCTCAAAAACATAGAACATGAGTGAAAACATTCTAGTTCAGTAAATGTCAGGTGCATAAACTAGGCAATAGCCCATGGGAAGTTGTCTATCACCACAAGTGATTATCATCATGCCATCAACTTTAATAGTGCCAACCATAACAATGGGGTGATACACAACCCTATGACTTAAGGTGTTAGAGGACCACCACCAGGATAAGTACCATAGGGAAAGCACCTTAGATGCTAGCATCCCCCCCGTAGTAAATATATTATGAGATGGTAATGCACTTGCCAAAATATTACAACATGGAAAATGCCATAGAGCATGTGTTATAATGTGAGCTTCAATGGTGCACTTAGGGTATAACCTAGTCAGAGTGCAAGGCAACATAGTTCATGACAACTCTACTTATTCATGATCATACCTTGTATAGTAAATTTGATCCTAACTAGGTTATGATTGATTGTGACACCTTGAAGGAAACATTTCTGAAAGAGTTCAACATACCTGAGTTTGAATAGTAGAGCATCATTATGCTCAAGAAAATTATCCAAGGGATATCAAAGAGTGTGCACCTATATGATTTTAGGTTTAAAACCCTTTTTTCTAAACTTCCTTATGACATTCATCTCTCCCATCATGATTAATGGTTTATTGGAGGAATTTTAGTACCATTTAGAAAAGTGCTCTCTATGAAGACATTCATAGATCCTCAAGAAGTGCTTGAAACTATGCTTAGATCTGAGGTAGTCAAAAGCACCAACACTAGGATCAGCCCTTTTATAGAATCATAGATTTCATCCATGTCTAGCCAACTCCATAAACTAACTGTTAGTTCATCACAAGATGCTCAAAGTGGATTATGGTGTACCGACTATGAGATGGAAGGCCATACCTAGAATACCTACCTTCAAAGGAATGTGTGCACATTGTTTCAAATATATGAGGTTTATCATGAGGTGCATGATGTTTATAATTTCCCTTTGTTTCAATGTACCAATTAGGTTAATATAACCATATATTGTCAATTGGGTGATACTTACACCACCATAGCTAATTGTCATGTAATTGATGAGATGCATAAAAATATGGAGAGAGGTGCATAGAAAGCAACTACAGTAGCTGGAAGATAGGAAATCCAAGGAAATGAGGGATATGGTCAACAAAATATAGGCTATGGCTAGAATAATTTAGGTTATGGGATGCAAAGAGGTGTTATAGGGTGGGGTGGGGGATGTAATGGAGGAATATTCCCACCATGATCAGGTTATAAGTTTGGCTTCACCGAACACTATCAACATGACTTCCCTACACATCCAATGTGTGGGTATTATTAAGGGACACACAAGGTTAGGGAATTCCTTGAATTGTATAAAAATTTAACCCAAGGCTAGCTCAACATAGACAAAGGCATAAGAATGATCTGGTGTAAACCAAAAGTGGAGAAATGTGCTCTGAGGTCACAACCAACTAACACTAATAAATTCAAGGTGCATATTGTATGCAATTAAAAATACATCATGTCCATAAATCAATCCTAGATCAGATACGATAAAGCACACCTACACTTCCGATTAGGGGTATACAATTATTAAGCAAAAGCATGACCAATGTGAGGATATGCTAGACCTAATTAGGGGATCACTTATCACAACACGCCATGTGAAGTAAGGTTCCAAAGCCTACAGTCTAACATAATCACATAACAACCCTAAAAGAGTCTTATCACTTAATATTTCACTAATCTAATAACAAGAAAAGTAAATCTAATATAGTGCACACCAAAGCTTGTCGAATAAAGTAGGGGGTTAAAATCAAAACAAATAAATAACTAAACTAAACATGTATAGAAGACATATACTCATGTTAGTATATATGAAATCCTAATAATGGAAGAGAAGAATACAAATGCACTATCTATCTACTCTTACAAAATAAGAATAAAGTTAGGAATACTTACCTTTAAAGATGAACCTGTCGAGCCTAAATCTCCCCATTGGCCAAGGTGATTCGCAAGAGATTATCATATGTAAGGATACCTATGATAAAATATCTCTAGGATATACAACCTATCCAAGCATCTAAAAGACTTATCCACAATATGAGATAAAAGCTCCAAATAAAATATTGAATCATAAAGCTTTATTCCCCAAGTAGAATGGTTAATAGGAAAATGTTTGTTCACACTTATTCACTTAATTATTTGCTCTTATCAAATAGTGGTAAATGACATTTTATATAGGCAAAACTTACCCTAAAATAATTCAAATATGTCAATTGTGCTAGGTCGATCCAGTTGACCTACCACGTTTTTGGGTCTAACTAACTAGGTTTGTGTTAGGTCAATCGAGAGGCCAACAAATCAAAAGAGAGAAAAAGTCCCTAAATTGTGCTAGGTTAACCTGGTCGACCTAGCATAACTAATCGGTCAAAATGGTGCTAAGGAAATAAATGAAAGATAAAACATAGCAATTGATAGGAATAGGTAAAACTAACAAGAAAAATCTTAGGGTTCAATGGTTTTAGGAGGCTAGTGTGTGGATGGCAAGTAGCAAAATGAACAACAATCTTACAAAGAATCAATGGTCTACCCACCCCTTTCTTGATGAACCTCTTAAGGCATGCACTCAGAGAGATTGAGAATTGATAGGTTCTTTCAAGATATGAAGTGTCAATAATCAATAAAAGTTTTAAAATATTATGTGTATACATATGCCCTAGTCGAAGATCATCACATATCATGTAAGTGCAACATAAGATGGTGATTTGGAAACATATTAAAACACAATTTTGATGATAATTATGGTGTAATAATCAAAAAATAAGATAAATTAAAGGACAAAATTGAAAAAAACATGCCTTTAACTTACCTTAGTGCCATAGGTAAAGAAGTAGACTACAAGAAATGTGAAGGTGTCCAATGTAGAGTATACTAGGAAAACTTATAGAAGTTAGTGCAATAAATAGCCAAAAATAAAATAAAAAAGAATATAGACATATGATAGTGAAAATAATCTTTACATCATCATGATTATAATGAATTTTATAGTTTACAAAATGGATGAGCAGAAACAAAGATAGAGGCAAAATAAGGTATCTACCTAAAAATAAATGAAAGAATTGAGTTACTAAAAAGTGTTTTTAAATAAGGAAAATGATAATTCATTTGTTATTTTTAATTGTGAAGTAGAGGAAAGAGATCTAGATGAGGACACCCAAAGGCAATAGAAAGTACACTACATGTATGCAACTACAGATCTCAAACTAAAATTTGAAATTTATATTAAATTAAGTGAATTTTTGATAAATTTTGATTTTAAGCATTTATATATGTCAAATTTGAGAAAATTTAGATTATACGGGTATAAAATAGGAAGATAGGAAATGGGTTTGAAGGGTTTAAGAATAAAATGTGTGAAATGCACATTTTATGAAAAATGTACTAGGTCAGCACACATAATGCACTAGGTCGACCAAGTCGACCTAGTAGGATAAAATAGGGCAGAATCTATATGGTTAACCTAGTAGGTATAGGTTGACCTAGTGTAATTTATAGGATGAAAAGCTAGAACAGAGTGATTCATTAGTCCATAAGGGTCAATTTGAAAACTTAGTACTAGGGAGGGTAAGATAAGAGGGTTAACTTGGAATTTAAAGTCAACCATGATAAAAGTAGGGAAATTTTGGTCAAACTAAGTTGACCAAGGAACCAAAATAAGCATGAAAAAGTGTGTAAAAATATGAAAGAGGGCTATATTGGCCTGAAATAACCATAGGAGGGGAAGAGGGACCAAATAAGCTAGGAATAAGATAAAATGAATAAGGTAAAAGCAATTAAGCTTGTTTTTAATTAAAATTGTAAAAATGATGTATAAAAAATGTATTGTGATTATACATGACATGAAGGAACTAATACATTATTTATTGTTTCTTGGTTGTAAAGATGAACAAAATTATAGAGGTTGGTGGATGTGTCTTGGTTTCCAAACTTGTTACATAGATTGTTAGATGGAGATCGAGCTAGACTAGTGTGTATGGGTCTAGGAGGTATATTTGATATGTGCAAGATCCCCCTCAGCATTGACCTATTATTCATGTTCTTGAGATGCTAGGAATGATTGAATAACACCTTTAGATGAGAGGTGGATGGGGATGTGATAGAGGTGGGTATCATACTAGAGGATGTCCATGCCATCCTTGGGCCACCCATAATAAGAGCATCAGTGACCATAGGGATACTAGGTATCTTATAGGATAGGAGAGCCTTATCCATGTGGGTTATAATATCAGAGATAATATTGAGAGGATGGAGAGTCAATATGGATGATGTGTATATATCATAGATTTTGGACCTTTAAAAGGTGGTGATAGGCCTTATGACATGGTGAGTACTCTATCACAAGTAATATGGTAAGGTACCACTATTCATGGTAGTCTTGAGTAGGATAATGTTGGAGGAAGGAGTAGTATATGATCTAAGATTTATCACTTAGGTGAAGATCATACATGATCTATTCAAGATACTAGTCAAAGGGTAGAATACTATGAGA